>JAMQGT020001866.1:0-79552 GCA_024447675.2 Pterophyllum scalare
GGCCAATGATGGCAGATAAGTAAGTAAGCTGTTTCTCCGCCATTAGTACATTGAGCTAGTGGTGGGCAGATCGATCCTAATATCGATAATATTGATACCAGCATTGGTATTGGCATTGATCAATACCAGTGTAATGAGATCGATACTTTAGCTTCAGTTTCTGTCCTGTACGCAGTGCTGCGGTTTCATCAAAGATGCGAGCTGACTGTCTGTTAAGTGCAGCTCCTATCACAGCACAGAGCAGGCACACTTTGCTCCTCCCCTCTCCGCAGTGTTTTGACGTTATAACATCATGTGACATATAACATATTTTAGGAATTTTTAGGAATTTAAGGAATTTGCTATAAAACATTTAAAGCAAATTCCTTTTTTTGTGCAGCTTGTTTATTTAAGACATAATCCAGAAAATTAGTGAATGAAGGGACATTTTTAATTACATTTTTGTATAATAATTTCTGAACACTCTACCTGGAAAAAAAAGTTTTCATTTGTTCTTGAGTGATGATTTTGTACACTTCATTTACAAAAAAAAAATCCAGACATTAATGTACGGGAAAATTGTTTTGTCAATGTTCTATTGTTTCAGAACAATAACTTTTATTTTGATAAAGTATTTTCTACTTACCTATAAACTTTGCCCAACTCTATCCTGGGTTTTGATTAATTAATGATCCAAAGGAAAAAATCACAAACCAGTTCAACTTCATGAAAATTCTTCCTAATTATTAAAAAGTATCGGTATCAGTATCGGCGATACTGGCCCTGTATTTACCAAATCTTGCAGTATGGCACACCGCTAATTGAGCGGTGCATACATGAGGAGTGACTGACAGCGCTAAGACCCTCCTCCTGGCTCCGATTGGTTGTTTTTGACCGGGCGCGGTTCAGGGAGGAGGTGGAGGAGCTCGATTTTTTTCACAGATTATGTCTCATACTGTCGACATGGTGACAGTTTTAACAAATATGTAAAACACATTATTTCTAAAAGTTCCATACTGCAGCTTTAATCTGTATAAGAGAGAAACTTGTGGCTTTAGTTCTTACTGTCGATGATTGTTTGCAATCTTTTCAGCTTTACACATTTAGCTGTGTGGTTTTGAAGCAGCATCCATTTTTACAGAGATTGTTGTTGGTTTAAAAACAACTTAACTTTATGTATTGTTCATGGAAGGCAGAGAAAAATTAAGACAATTGTGATGAACTATGCATAATTGTTTTACATTCTTTGATAAATGATGGAAGTCACCCAAAGATGGTTACATTTATTTGTGAGTGTTTAATATCTAGGTGATTTTATGGCAATGTGAACCTTTCGGATCAATTTGAGAAGTCATTTTTACTATGTTTCACATTTTATTGTGTCATGTAGCGTGGAGCACTGGTCTTGGGCTCGTCTCGGGTTAGGTGATCTTGACAACAACACTGGTTCAGGGTCACCTGATCCAGCCCTAACTATAAGCTTGATCAAAAAGGAAAGTTTTAAGCCTAATCTTAAAAATAGAGAGGGTGTCTGTCTCCTGAATCCAAGCTGGGAGCTGGTTCCACAGAAGCCTTTTCCTGAAGCACGCTGTGATTAATGTGTTATTAAAGGTACACTGACTCATTTCACCATCTGGTGGTAAAACATGGTATTGCATTAAAGCACAGCCCAGCCCTGGTTTAACTTCAGCTGGTATCTCCCAACAGTGCAGACGCTTCAAACTCCTGTTCCTCCACATTCGGGTCAGAGCCGTCGTTAACATGGTTTTAGTGCTATGAAGGTCTGATTCCTATCTTTTCCCACTAAAATTGTACAAATCAAAGAATAATATTCCGATATTGTTATGCCTTTGTAAAAATCTGCTGATTTTCTACTCACGTATTCAAGTCTTTTGTCTCATAATTTTGGGTTCCTGCATCAGTCTGGATGACATCAGTATTAAAATGAGGCAAAACTGTGTCACCTCCCACTTCATCCTGTTAACAGGAGCATGGAGGAACGCAAAGCCGAACATCTGGATCTTTGGTTTCCACTGCAGCACTCGATGTGTGGGCAGATCTCGACATCGGTGAACTGCGGGGTTCACGGGGACCCTCAGAAACAAACCTTTAAAGTCGAGATTCACCTCCTGTCTCTTCTTTCCTGAGCTTTCAAACTACACTCAACAAAGGCATTTTGTCGTCCCCTCAGTCCTCAGAGGGACCGCTTCGGTTGGTCACCAGGACAGATGTTACAACGTGAACTCAGTTCGGTCTCAGCTTTAACGCTCGAGCCTGAACTTTCCTGAAGAGGAGGAACTTCACAGGGGCTGCTGGGTCATGTGACTGAAAGATGAACTGGACACACAAAAGCAGAAGTGACAGGAGGCAACACGGAAAAAGAATTTTTATTCATGAACTGTTTTTACAAGCAGTCCGACACGCAACGTCCTACCTGTGTCAGAAACAAAAAATAATCATTGAAATAAAATAAAATTTATAATAATCACTGAATAATATTATCAATTATATATCAGTATTATGACTTTAATTTCAATAACCCAAAGCCAGTAGTATTTGTTTGTCTGTGGCATCTGAAAACAAAACCAACAAAGAGGAGTTTCTGACGGGCGCACACCGGAGGATCTTCTACAGCGAGCTGTCGGCCGAGAGCTCGGCAGCGTGGAGGAGAGACGGCGCGAGAGAGCTCACCACACGCAATAAATATCAAAGAGCAAAGAGTCCGGCCTGGAAACAAAAATAATCATCTGGAACTCGCAGGTACGATATCTCTAATAAGTCTTTATGTGCAAGATTTGAGCTGAAGTCTTCACCACGAACAATTATACTCACATCAAAACCCCCGAGCGCCCCCAACAGATTCATTTTGTCTTCTACATTAAATCTTTTAAATAAACCTAGAGCTTTTTGTCATTTCATATACACATATATTTATATATACTTTGATTTCTTCCTCTCTCCTACACGCCACCCTTCTTAAGTTGCCTATGCTGAGTGTGTCTGAGCAGAAAATCTGTGTGAGACGTACAAATAAAAAAGTCCACTGGCTGAACATACAAAGCGATACTGAGGCTCGTGTACGCTCACACACGCACACACACAACGCACATACAGTGTGAAAGAGGACGAGCACGGAGAGGTGGGTGGTGCGAGTCCCAGTGGCACACACCTATGGAAAAATGTTTGGTCACAGTTTTGTACCCTTCGGAGACTCCACCAGACCCCCGACCTTTGTGTGCGGGTGCGTGCGTGCGCGGTGGCCGCTCCGGAGCCGGCGGCGACAAGTGTGGAAAGTTCAGAAAAGGAGGCTTCCACTCAATCAGCAACAGTTTTTTGGCACATTTAACATCTATTAAGTAACACATCGGGCGAAAAAGGTGCGACAACAGAAATTATAATCAAAACAATAAAAACCATTTTGGTTTACAAAAATAAAAGACACCTTAAGAGGTGACAATTTTTCTCTATAAGACGATAACATCTCCCCCTGACTGAAAAAGGCTACAAAGAAAAAAAATAAACTGATCACAGAGCACCCCTGATCAAACCCTGTTCCCACTCATGTCACATCGCAGCTCTGGAAATGCATGGACATCATCAGAGACGAGGACGCTGCACTGCATGAAAAGAAACCCGTGAAGTAACCCGCTCTGTCCTCCTCTGCTGCACGCCGTGTAACACTGTGACCGCTTCAATCCCGGCGAGGTGAAACTGGAAAAAGCCCAATAATTTAGAAAGGAAGAAACATGTACACCTCATCTGAGCTGTGTCACACTCAGGGCAAAACAGAATCAGAAAATGGTGAAAAGGCAGAGGAAAACACTGAAGGCAGGAAGCAGATACTGCTGGTGCTCCTGGGCTGCCAGTTCACACCACTGCACTGATCAGAGGCCGCAGATGTGCCCCAAAAGACATGAACCACGCTTGACACGAGTGCAGTAGGGCCACGTGCGGACCATATAAGGTGGACAGCCAGACTCAGTCTGGGACTGTGGGCGTGTTTAGCCAAACAGAGGTGAGGGCTGAACCTGTGGACTCTGATCACTTCTGTACTTTCAAAGATAAGTGCACCTTGATTCCCTGGTTTCAGCCTCTCGGCGTGAGGGCGTGTGGTGAACACTCATGCTCAGGCTGTGGATGATATTTTATCTAATTAAGAAGTGTTACAGTTCATGCTTTTCCTGAACCTGCATCGAGGTGCATTAACCTGCTCTCTGGAGGGTATTCTGGGAAATGTATGCCAACACCAACAGTATCAGAATGCAACATTCACTTAAAACAAAGAAGAAGAAAACCTGAAATGCCGTGAACATGAGAGATCATGTATAAAATCTATGACAGCTAGCTGGTGTATTCAAGGGTGGATTTGTCCTTTAATTAGCTTCAGCTCATGGTCTCCTCCTCCTCCCAGCGCTGTCTGCCCACAACAGCTGACTGTAACCCTGCAGGGATGCCCGTGTGAGAGCGAGACGCACACTCTGAGCCTCCTGTCCACTCAATCTGACACAGTCCAACTGAGGTAACGCAGCTCTGCGAGGGACTCGGAAGCTGTCACACTCCTGCCTCACCACCCACCTCACTCCTCCTCCTGCCGCCCCGAAAGCCCTCCCCCCCAACAGATTCCCAAACAGGCAGACAGTGGAGTGCCCGGTAAAGCCAACACACTGAACTAAAACACTGGGGATGCACAGACAAAAGGATGCTTATGTACACTTAGAGTCACCGCCTCCCCACAGCTCCTCTGCTTCTGCAAGTGTGGCCTTCATAAACAACAGTCACACCGTGGTTACTGTTCCCCAGGTACACCATCTTCATGGATGCCATAGCAACCGGCTGCTGTTTGGCAGCCAATGGAATCTCAGTCTCTGCGATGACTGGCTACGTGACAGCCAATGTGAAGCAGTGTGTAGTCCTTCCTGTTCTCCGCTCTGGAATGATCAACAGCTTTCCACAAACACTGTGAGTATCCGAGAGGTTGGGATGGGGTGCTATCTGCCACCAGAGCGGGTCCACCTGGGTGCTCAGGTGACTCAAGTAAAACATTGATGTTGGCACTTTACGCACTTCAGTAACTGAGGGAGGAGTGTTGTGGGGGGGGGGGACCAGTCGAGCAGCCTTGGGTTTTTTTTCTTCTACATTCTGTGTTGGCCCGGTCTCAGAGCTCTGGCTCTGTGGAGGAGTCCATCAGGCTGCTGAGACACACACAGAGTGGGAGGACACCTCCTGATTAATGTGATTCAAACAGCGAGGTGTGTGGCGTGGGCGCTCAGTGAAGAGGGTAAACAGAGAGAGGACCAGCCGTTAGTCCTTGTCAAGTTCATGCAGAGCTTCTTCACGTTCTCGCCTGTCTTCACTTCCTCTCGCTGATTGGCGGGGTCCCACGGGCAAAAAGAAAAATAATAAAATAAAATCACTACATCGCTCTGATTGGTCGTTGTTGTGTGTGCCATCGGCTCCCCACACACACACACACACACACACACACACAGAGGTGATGTGGGCAGGGGTCTCACAGCTGATGAGGAGGGAGGAGGTGGGATGCAGTGTGTGTGTGTGTGTGCATGTGTGTGCGTGCGTGAGTGTGTGTTAAGGTGAGTGCATGTGTTTGTGTTTTCATGTATACGCGTGCTCTCGTGTATTCACAGGCCATTGCTATTGCGGTGTGTGAGGGGAGGCTTGGCGAGGTCCAGTACTCCAGCCCGGCCCTTCCCGATGACTTTAGGAGCGCGGCGCAGAAGTTTCTGGGCCTCTGTGAACGCTTCGGTCAGCTCCTTCTTCCACTGCACAAACTCCGGGTCGCTCTGCGCACACAACAACAACAGAAATCAGCTCATTTATCTCGACTACGCTGCAAAAGCACAAAACAACAGTCAGAGGTCATACCTCACACTGCAGCACGAACTGCTTCCCTCCTTTGATGCGCAGCAGGATACACTTCTTGTCTTTAATCTGCGTTTCTTCCACCGTCACAATCTGCTCCATTGTCAGCAGGTTTTGCTGCAAACATAATTGAGTGATAACAAATGTTCAGATGGAGTTTACAAACGGACCCACAAACAACAGCCGGTGCAGGTGTGTACACCTCACTACTGAGCATCAACAAGCACAGACAGCAGAGGATCTCAGGGATCCTGAGGGGACAGTTTGAGTGATTTATTTATTCATTTATTTTGGTGGTGCTGGTGGTGGAGGTGGAGGTGGAGGTGGGGTCCTGTGTTAACTTCCACTGCAGATGCATCGTAACTGCAAACCCTGCACCTCCCTGAAAACACAGCTGTGATTGGTCCGTTCAGTACAGCTGATTCTGTTTCATTTTTCGCCAGTTTTTGAACTTATCACTGAGACAACAACAGTCATTGTCTCAATTTATGGACTCACAAATGTCAGGAAATTCCTGAAGGACAGAGGAAGGATTATAACAAAGGGTGGGCACCCAGGGGGGAAACGGTCCCATAATCTCTGTTTCTACTGTGGCTGGCACTGCAAACACAACACCGGGACACGACCACACAGTAATTAACACATATGCAGCAGCACAAGCGTGAATTCTGGTAACAGCACGGGCCACTTGCAAAGGCTACACCTAAAAACAGAGAAGAAAAGGCCAGGATCACACCGAGCTGGGCGTTCTTAGCCTCTGTTCCATTAGCTCCTACTCAGCTTGACTCGACTCAGTTTAATTTGTTTTCCTTTATAATCGAGTGCCGCCTCAGCAAAGCGCCCAAAGGTCCAGTGAGGTCATTTACACGCAACACAAACACAAACAGCCACCGAGCACAAAAACCTCTGTGCTGGTTTGTGTGGAGACATTTCCCTGTTTCAAAAAGGGCGGGTTTGATTCTCGTGAAGGAGTCATTCCCATCCAGCGACATCACTGCCTGGCCAATCAGTGGCATGCATTCTGCATGTCACATTTTCAGATCGACTCAGCACACCTGGAACCGAGGAGTAGGTACTAAAATCGTACCTGGTCCCAGGTACTGGAGAACCCTAAAAACTGATGCCGAGTTGAGTCAAGCTGAGCAGTACTGGTGGAAAAGCGGCAATAGTCAGTTGTGTTTTTGGGCTGTTCGATGAAAAACACAGCGCACACGCTGCACTTTTACACGGGTTTGTCCAAAGGTATCCGGGACGCGTCTCTTGTGCCAGGCTGCTTTTTCATTTGAATTAACACAACTGTTAAAGTTCACGCACTGCCCGAGTAAGTAGTGTACGTCATGGAAGTCACAGTGACGGCGCCTGTTCTGTGACACATCTCTGACTTTAAGTAATGAGCTGAACAAAGAGCCGAGCTCCACCTGGAACACGTCGCGTGCTGTCCGTCTACCAACGGCAGTCTGAGGAAGGAGCAAAGACTGAAGCGCGCTACCAACGGTGAAGCGGGGAGGCGGACTACAGCTCTAAACAGCTTCTGGACGGAGACAGCGGGGGTGCTGAGGACACAGCGGGGGCCCGGGCCTGGTGTTAACACTCACCCCTTCTCTGTGCGTTTTCAAATGTTTAAGCCACTTCTCCTTCAGTGTGGAATCAGGACAGACAGACAGACAGACAGACAATGCTCACACACCGACCAACAGAGGAGCAGCAGAGCCTTCACTTCAGGTCAGGCAGCCACACAAACGTGGGGTGACTTTAAAGTGTCTGCAGACTCACCCGCGTGTCGCCCTCTCCCCTCCACTCCACACGGTTGGGGAACAGATAGAAGTACCGGCGCTGCCACTGAGTGAGGAACGGGTTCCCCAGCTTCAACATGTAGCCGTGCATAATGCAGTCCTTACCCAAGGCGTAGTCTGCACACAGAGAAACACAGTTAGAAGGTCTGCTGCTGTATCGGGCTCTTTGTGCTTTTGCCAGCCATCATCATTACCCTCCTCGTGGCCTAGCTGCTTGTTCTTAGCCCTCTTGCGAGCCTCGTTCTTGTCGGTGTCTAAGTTGACTGCTTCGTAGACCGTCTCTGCCACCTCCTGCTGCCAGCGCTCTGAGATGACCAGAGGAAAGTTCTTGTACAGCTCCTGGTCACTGTCCAGCAGCTAAAGGTCAGACACACAGGCAGGAAGAGTGCAGCATGTTTAGCAATGACACTTTTTGGCTTATGAGTTCCCATCTCACAGAACAAGTTAAACTGTTACAAAATGACAAAGTGGCCTTGAGGTGCAAAACATAAAACCAAAACACTCAGGAAGATAATATTTCATTTTACAGGAAAGGCAGAGAATGTGTTTGAGTTCATGCTAAAATATGTCACAAAGACGCTGCTCTTAAAGACACAGCTACAGCCGGCTCATGGATGGAGCCGGCTCAGCACACATCATGACAGTCACTTTCACTGTTTGTGTGCACTGCAACATCTGGAGACATCACATCATTAACGGTAGCATAGCTCACCTACTGTCACATGGCCCAGGCCAAACAGGTGATGAGCCACTCTTTTTTTCACATCATCCCCTAAATCTACCCAGATCTGCCATTTTCTCGCATCTTTACTAAAATATAGTAAAGATAAAGAGATGGTCGGCTTTAAGAATGGATTGTGAACTCATCTACACTCTGATACACACAGCTAATACTAAGCAGTCTAAAACAGCTGGCCCGCAATAAATCCGACCATCCTGAACATCCTGGAGGCTCACGTTTGTTCAACTGTGCAGAATCTCTCTTCTAAATCAGGGAGGTGACGCTCCAAATTACAGCCAGCAGTGGGAGCAGACACTGCAGTAATCCTTCTTTTTGCTCACAGCAGGGGACTGGAGCTATACACCTTCCTTGCTGCTTGATAATGCTCCTACCTTTACTATCCAGCAGTTATTTCGATTATTAGTCCGGTGTTAATGAGGAGCTCCATCTGGGGAAATGTAAACAAACGCTCCTGTGCTTCATTTCTCTGCAGCCAGAGGACAAATAAATGTTAACTGCAGCCACATTAATGTTAATGAAAGAGGAACAACCAGGAAACTGGAATACTGCTCTACAGCAGCTTCTCCACAGTGGGAGATCCTCTCAGAGAGCACAAAGGTTCCTCTGCTTTTCCACCCGAGGCTGAAGTGATGTGTGGGGAGGTCACTGCACCTCCATCTCACCCTCCATTCCTCAGGTCTGCTGTCGAGTTATGGCCAGAAAAGTGCTGTACCAGAACCTCACAGTCAAGCTGATCTTTCAAGCAGAAAATATATTTTACTTCACTGGCCATCTGTGAAAACTACTGAGATAATTCATGTGAGGTAAGAGTCACCTTGACCTTCAACCTCTGAGCACCAAAAATCTAAATCAGTTCGTGTCCAGGTTAGCCCCTCGAGTCGAGGCTCACTGTGCTTGAATAAGCCTGCATAAGAAGCACTGTTTCAGGTGTTTGCTGATAACCAGGAAGCAGCAGCTCCCAGACAGAAGCTGCATCAGGATGCTCATTTTCCTAATCCTCTTTCCCCACCCTTGGGAAGTTCAGTACCTGGAAAAACATTTAGAAATTTTAATGAGAGGATTCATTCTGATCAGCTGTCCCGGTGAACTCCCTGCATCACACTGCAAACACTGCTGCTGCTGCTCTGAGTTTCTGTGCACCACACTTTGCATCAGCAGCCACCAGCAACCCACTGCACACATGCTGTCACGTCTTTCCTAATCTACCATGAAGCACAGCCTGGAACTGGAAACATAATGAAACAAAGAACTAAAGTATGAGAAAACGTGAGAAACCACAATATCCTAGTCTCACGCGTGTATGTGTGAAACACGTACATTTGCAGGCATACCAAAAGCAACAAGAGGTGGCCTGAGATCCATTTTAACCGTCTCCCAGGTTTGATTAGAGGAAATGAGGTATTTTAGCATAAAGTGCTGCGGTGGGCAGTGATCAAACACAGTGATGGACACTCACCCTGCAGACAGCACCTGTGGTGTAAGATGAGAGGGCAATAAACAGAGTGTATGGATGTGTGAGACTGTTTTACCTTGATGCCCTTGGTGTCCTCTTCATCAAAAGAGCCAATGTCAAAAGCATCCGCAGCATTCACCTCTCCCCTGGGAGGGATTGAAGGAGGAGAGTACTGCAGAGGGGAAGAAGAGGGAAGAACAGAGACACGGTTATCAGAGCAGTAACGGAAGAAAGATGTCAAAAACAGGAACCAGTGACAGGAGGCTACAACGAGAAAACGGGAGTTTTAGAAAAACAAGGCGACAGTCCTAGTAGTGCTTCCCTCAAGGTAACCATAGCAACAGTAAGTGCAGTGGACTAATGGCGAATGTAGCTCCATCCGTAGCACGGGCAGCTATGAGTTGACCTGATCAGAGGCACAACTACAAGATTTGATGTGCCGCCTGATGAAGCAAACAGGACCGCATCATCCACAAAGAGCAGAGATGAGATTCTGGGGGCACCAAGGTGGAAGCCTTCTGCCATTTAAGCAGCCCTGGTGGAGTCCAACACCCACAGGAAATGAGTCTGACTCATTAGCAGCAATGCTGACCGAGCTCTTGCTTCAGCTGTACAGGGACTGAATGGCCTGCAGCAACAGGTCAGACACCCCATACTCCCACAGCACCCCCTCCCACAGGATCCCCCGAGGGACGCGGTCGAATGCCTTCTCCAAGTCCACAAAACCAAAGTAGACTGGATGGGCAAAACTCTCACGCACACTCGAACATCCTCGAGAGGATAAAGAGCTGATCCAGCGTTCCACGACCAGGACAAAAACCACATTATTCCTCCTCAATCTGAGGTTTGACTAACGGATGAACCCTCCTTTCCAGCACCCTGGCATAGACCTTGAGGAGTGCGATCCCCCGATAGTTGGAGCACACCCTCTGGTCCCCCTTCTTGAGGTTAGGAATCACCACCCAAGTCTGCTAATCCAGTGGCACCATCCCAGATGTCCACGCAATGTTGCAGAGGCATGTCAACCAAGACAGCTCTACAACATCCAGAGCCTTCAGGAACTCAATTTCATCCACCCCAGGGGTCCTGCCACCAAGGAGTTCTTTAAACACATGGGTGACGTCACCCCCAGTGATGGGCGAGTCATCCCCCTCGTCCCCAGACTCTGTTTCCACTACAGAAGGCGTGTCAGTGGGATTAAGGAGGTGGTGATCAGTTGACAGCTCAGCTCCTCTCTTCGCCCGAGCATCCAGAACACAAGGCCGCAGATCTGATTACTGCGGTCTAGGGTGTCCTGGTGCCTCGTGTACTTGCAGACATCCTCATGGTTGAACATGGTGTTCGTGATGGACAAACTTCGGTTTGTGAAGAGGTCCAATAACAGAACACCACCGGGGTTCAGGTCGGGCAGGACGTTCCTCCCGACAGACATACATCACAATTTAAATCACATCACTATTTCCATCAAGCTTAAAGGTTCACACTCCTAAGGTACCGGTGTACGACCGCAGTCGCTCTAACATCAGCACCTGTGCATCCACCTAACCTGACATGGCTCTAACTCTCTTCCAGCCACATGATTGGCTCGGTGCATCATTTTTATTTGCCTATGCTGTCTGTGGAAACATGGACGAAATTAGTTCTTTCAACTTTATGCTGCAGGTCTCATATTTATATGGAGGAAAAGTTATTTTGTGATAATTATCTTTATCGCTTTGTATGATTTATATGCCCAGAGTGTACCCCGCCTCTCACCCTATGGCAGCTGGGATAGGCTCCAGCCCCCCCCCGCGACCGTGAACTTGATAAGCGGAAGAAAACGGATGGACGGATAAAAACACCACAAACATCCCATTCCTGTGGCAGGAATGTGCTGACTGTTCTCTTCTGCTGCTGATGCTCCTTGGTTGTTAAATAATTTTAGCATAATTCATTTATTTCTTTACAAGAGTTATGCCTCGTGTTGTACCGGGTTGCCCTCTTGTGGGTATAACGCCTTAATCAAAATGGGCTGAACTTGTTGTGTCGTGTTTTCTTGAGCAGGATTTTTGGTTTTGAGAGCAACACAGCTGTACATGTCCATATGCAGCAGCTGCTGCAGTGCTGAAGACCCTGATGATAACCCTGCATTAATGCCATCAAATCAGCGCTGATCACTATCTGATCGAACACTCTGTAAATTCCTGTGTTGGCCTAAAATAAGTCATCCACTGAAGTCACACGCGGATTGTACGCTCTCAGGCTTGATAAAGAAATCCTAAAAGAACAGATGATTCATGGGTGGAGTGAAGCTCACTCACCTTCTGGAGGTATACCTGCTGCCAGTCAATGCCTTTGAAAAACTGATGTTCCTTCACCTCAGAGGCTCTGCACAGAGACCAACAGAAAGAGGGATGATTTCTCACAAAGGCTTTACTTCTCATATGCACACTAGGTGGCAGTGTTTGCCACACTACACCCGCTCTGACCAGAACCCTGCCATTTAACCCAGAGCTCAGAGCAGACAATGATCTGTCCCTTGGCTTTAATGCTAAGCTGATGCAAAATGACAGCAATTTTGAAATTAGTTATGAGTTATAGTAGCTTCTAACAGACCACATGCCAGCCTCTATTCGTCTCCACTGGACTGCAAACTACACCACCCAGTGTTAAGAGCCTTAATGAGCACATCTAGCAAAATTTACCTGACTGATGGATTCGTCTGCATGCCTGTGTGCATAAATGCTGACATGTGATGGAGGTTAATGTGAAATTTGGCCTGTGTGTGTGTGTGTCTCATACCCCCGGCCCTGGCAGCCAAGTCTCTTGGACACATCTCTCTGCAGCAGCCCCTCCAGAAGATCTTTGAGCTCTGCAGTGAAAGAGTCTGGCAGCTCCACATTCTAAGGAAGGGGGGGGGGAGAAGGACAGGAAGAGGAGGGGATGACATGTTCTCGGTGAACACTGATCAAAACTAAAATAACATCCTAACAGTAACCAAAACGGGGGCTAGCGTCTGTGAATCTATTAAGGAAAGAGTGCACGTCAACATAACAGTAGTTGGTAAAGTCAATAAATATTGATAATGCATTATGAAAAGTAAGTTGGTGCAGCACGAGGGTATGACAGTTAGCACTGTTGCCTCACAGCAAGAAGGTCCTGGGTTTGAATCCTGCACGTTCTCCCTGTGCAGGTTCCTCCCACAGTGCAAACACATGCAGTCAGTGGGGTTAGGTTAACTGCTGATTTTGTGTATGTATGTATGTGTGTGTGTGTGTGTGTGTGTGTGTGTGTGTGTGTGTGTGAGCTCTGCGACAGACTGGTGACCTCTCGCCCTCTGACAGCTGCTGGTCAGGAGATCGTTCTCCAGGGTGGAATGACTGTACTGCAATAATCTTTAATGACTTGATTCTGGAGTTTCTCTGATCCACACAGGCTCAAATATAGACACATGCACTCTGTTAAATCTGTTTAATAAGTGACTAATGTAACTGTATGTAGATGCTGCACTGGCTGTGCCAGTTCAGTGAAACAATGTATCAACACAGCCCCCATACTGTATGGGTGCAGAGGTCTGCCTACAACTGAAAATCATCATAACTGAATGCTGCTGGTCAGAAAGCACTGTGGGTTGTTACAAAAATGCTAAGAAGTTGTCAATACTAACGTGTTTATCTTACATTCATAGTATTTGCAGTAGTTCTATCACATAAATGTTTACCGGCAGCCAAAGTTGAGCTTGAAATGAGCGCTGCAGACGAGCCCTCAGTGCAAGAATGACTTCTAACTTTATCTTTTGGAATCTACAAATCAAACAAGTCTGTGCATGTTTTACAATCCAGTTACGGTCACCAACTGGCACCAAAAAAAAAAGGGTGGAAACAAAGCTGAAAGGTGGAAGCAACGTGGTTAGACCAGATACTTCCCCCTGCAGCACAGCGAGACGTGCCCTCCCTTAAATTCCACCAGTCTGAAGCTCAGACGTGAGTGTTCAACATATTTTGACTAGCCTTCTTCTAAAAGGCCAGAAAACGTTCCACTTGGCAACTCGAGTGCTGTTCTTCTTCTAGTCTTTTCTTAAAACATAACAGCTTTTATCAGACAGGCTGTGTTAAACGGCACAATTCAACAGTAACTACAGTAAATCCAACCTCCAGCTGTTTTGCTACAACCCGAGTCAGCCTCCACCCTCGGATTTCTTTTCTCAGCTGCTTCATGAAGATGTTTCCGAGTTCAGACGTGCCATCTGCTGAGATCTGTCCCATCCATCTCTTCCTGTCTTGGCTGCTCCGCTCTGAGCCTTCGTACTGCGCTCTCCCTCCATCATGTTTATGTAATGGAGCCATTCATCATGTTTAATAAACATTAGGACATATAGAGCAGTATTTTTAGCCTGTTCAGGGATGAATCGCAATCCTCCTCCCCCCACCCCCCTGTTCTGAAACACAGATACACACCCAGACAAGGATTAAGGGGATAAAACCAGATTAAGTGGCTAGATTAAAATCCTAATCTGGATTTGTTGTGATATGAAAGATCATACTTTCTCTGTTTAGAGGTCCTGCTCAGTAAAATAGGGCGTGCGTGCGTGTGTGTGTGCGCGTGTGTGTCTGTGGGAGGGACCAACAATCCTTCTCAGTTGTTTTATGTCCTGACAAAACACACAAACGCAGCGAGGTTTGTTCCACTGTGATGGACAACGGCTGCTGCTGGGAAGCAGAGGGCTGAGGCTGTGGTGGATATTCATATTGCAGTTCATCACTATAAACTTGTCTGCACTTGAACACGACACGCTGCTTTGGATATGGGGGGGGGGACAGGTGTGGGTGAGAGCAGGTGTGTCACCGGGTGGCCTCTGACCCATGACATCAGCAAATTCCTTAACAGAGGCTAAGACTGGCCTACGGTCCCTCTGGTGAGGTCTGTGTCGTGATGATGAACCGTCCTGTCTCCAGTATCAGGACATAGATCCAACCTTAAAGGTGCTTTGTGCAGTTACCGACTGCAGAGCTCAACTAACCCTCACCACCAGGGGGCAGTACATCAGAGTGGGTGTGTCAAAATGTTTCCTGATGTGTGCTGCTGTTTTTTTTACCTTTTGATATTTTTTTTTGCGCAACCCACATTTCCTGAAGAGGCTTTACTAAGAACGGCTTCACTGACCCACAATGCGATCTTGTGGTAAGAAGCAGTATTACACCAAAGTCTATCCCAATTCAACACAACAATACATAAACACTTTGGACAGAACGCTTCATCGAGATTTTAACAGCTCCTGCATTCATGCAGCGACTGCTTATCGACCCCGTACTTTAACACTATTGCGGATATATTTTTTTAAAGTGTACTTTATATGAGTTTGCCCCACTGTGCCTGTAAACAGTCGGTGTGTGTATTTCTGTTGCTCGGTGGGTGCAGCGCGGCAGCAAACCGTGCAGCACGCTGCCCAGAAGCTGCTTCTGAACAAGACTCGGGCGCTCGCTCAGCGCCGGCTTTGGTGACGTGACCGCTGTTTCTGTGTGTGTGTGTGTGTGTGTGTGTGTGTGTGTGTGTGTGTGTGTGTGTGTGTGTGTGTGCGCGCGCGCGCTGCAGTGTGTCAGAGTGCTGCTCTCTCCCCTCGCACACACTCTCTGCACTATGAGATCAAATTTACAAGATTGTGTTTAACTGGCAATAATTAATAAGAAATCTATTTTATGGATTTCTCCAGAGCAGAACAATAAAGTCTGAATTCTATCTTTAATGGCATGTTTTCAAACCCATTTTATGGTGCAAATGCAGCACTGCTTAGAAAACCTGTAATATTTTTGGATTATGGATCTGCTCTGACATGCACAGTTTCTCACCTCACTGCAGCGATGGTGCTCAGAGATAAATCACCTCCATCCTTTAGAGGACAAAAGAAATCAGTGTGTGTGAGCCTGCTGGACCCATCTGAACCAAGAGCCTACTTTAACTGTCTCACTCGGCTTCCAGCTCAGTTTGGTTTCTGAAATACGCTCCATCTCCTCGTCTTCAAAACAAGGCAAAACAAACAGAAAGCTGAACACTAGATGGCAGCAGGCCGGGGCCCTGAAACACAATCCAAAACCTTAAACACGTGCAACTCTGTCGAGGATGTGCGGGAAGGCCTGCTAACAGAATGTGCTCGGGCTGTTGGTACACAGTACAGCATGTACAGGGACGTGTGTGTGTGTGTGTGTGCATTTGGAATTACTGAGGGCAAACAGACCAAACCCATGTGCTCAGGGTTCAGCAAAGACACACACCACCTGAAATGTGTTGACACAGAGATACCTTACAGCCTGTGCATCTCATGCAACTTATCTCTGGAGTAGTGTGGATGCGTCTTACCATGGTGAGCGTCATGCGGTCGATCTCGTGTTTGTCTTTGGTCTTGTGCTGTCTGAAGGGACTGTGCCTGAAGCAGGGGAGAGAGAGAGAGAGAGAGAGACTGATGCTGACACTGGAGATGTAGGTGGAGGACAGGTGGGGTGAGAACAAAGACGAGAGATGTTTGGAAGCAAGAACCAGAAAAAAAACTCCCTCAAGTAAATGAGACAGACGCTGCCGGCACGCCTGCGGCTTCACATGCTGACTCAGCGGTTTGAGGATGTTGATTGTGTTTGTACTGAGAACACTGAAGAGACTGAAGGTCCAATCTCGCTCGAGCTCCTGCACACTCTATCCAACCAGCATCAGTTAGGTAAAAAGGACCATTTACAATCAAGTTTAATTATGAACCAGATTTCACTTCAGTCTAATGTGGCACAGGTCAGTGCGTAAAACCGTGACGCTGCCCGGCTCTGTTACGCAGTGCAAAAGAATCCAATTACAAGCTCATAAAGAGGTTAGCTTAGATTAGCCCAGCCTGAAGCAGGCGTTTGGCTCTGGAGGACCTTTGTGCTGCATCTGTTAGCTTCTCTGCTAGCTCGCATGTTTAGCTCAACCAGCAAACACAGCAACGCCACGTCTGCAGCTAATTTAGCCAAACTCTTCTGGCTCGCTGCTGCTCGTTATGAGTTATTTAAAGTTATGAAACAAACTGGTGCACAGGTGGTAAGCTACAGCTAGCTGCTAACCTTTGCCTCCTTTTGTGCCAACACTTTAAAGCCACAGAAAAACTATCAAAGTAAATGAGAACGTACAAATGATATAAAAAGGCATATTTTTATATAAGTAAATAGTTGATTATTAAGGTCTGATTGTTCAACAGTGTGTGGAAAAGCAATGCCTGTGCATTAGGAGCACACAGGCAGCTCTATGCTTTCTGAAGACACTTCATTTCAAAGTCTGTGTGTTTATGAAGTTACTAAAAACAGATACATTAACCAAAAAAATAAAAAAGATCAAAGTGGACCTGTGAATAACCCTCACACATCACAGCATCACAACAGCACCAGGAGATTAATTCAGTCCTTATTGCTGCTATAATAATATTAATAATAATAATAACTTATTTGTAAGTGCCTTTCAAGACACCTTACAGAGGTAAGAACAAAACACCAGCACTTGAATTTCAGTTAATGAAAAATATGAGAGCGACGAAGCCGTCTGGGACCAAAGGGTTCGCTCAGATGCTGAGGAGCAATCCCAGAGCTGCTAACTGGACATCTGTGAGGCGGTTTAAAGAACCTCACCTGCAGAGGTCACCGCAGACGGGACATGAGCCGGCAGACCCACTTAAGAGAGCGCTGCTTCAGTGGCCAATAGATCAAAGAGGGAATATTTACAAGCCAAAACACCTCTACGATCCAGAGCGACTGATCAAAGTCGTAATGAGAGAGCAGTATCTGCCAAACGGATTCAATAAGCCGAACTGCTCAGCCGGAGCCAACTGACATAAAAACAACACTGACACTGGACGGATGTTAATCAACTACTTAACCTTTGAACTTTAATCAGAGGACGGGCTTATGAGGGAAACAGAAATTTACACCGTTCGGACTATCGTGTAGCCTGAACTTGTTGTGTGTCTGTATGACTGTAAAGCAAAACTGAGCTAAAACCTTCGACTCACCTCAGAGAGCTCGAGGGGTTTCAGAAATGACTTTCACTCAGGGCTGTAACAAAATCCGAATCTCGCTTCATGATCATCACAGTTAATAAAAATTCACAATTTAATAAAAAGTAAAACCATCTGTCAAATTTATCTACGGCTCTGTCTGGTTTTTGGCAAATCAATTAAATGCATAACACAGGTGCACAAAGATGGTGTAATCTGCTAATTTCAGACAGATAAATGTACAGATGTGCCCGGCCTCTATGATCTCTCTCCCCACAGGTTTTAACCTTTGTAACCCCAGAAGGGACCGGTCCCATCCAACTACTGACCAATAACCTGCCTCAGTGCAACATGGAAACTCCCGTCAGGCATCATAGCAGCTACGATGAGCAGGAATACGACTCAATACATGACCGAGGCCCGGAAAGGAATACCAGGGGAGCAAAACACCAGCTACGGGTCAACAGAGCAGTCACTCGAGACTGACTGACAAACCTGCGCACTGCCTGGGTTAAAAGAAAGCCTGTGACTCCATGCCTCATACATGGATCCTGGAATGTCTACAACAGGACCCTCAGAGCCTTCATCAGGAACTCAGTGGGAATGTGAAGAACACTGGAGGCCAATTTCAAGCCAGTCGCACACGTCACCATCTCAGCAGAGTAAGACGAGTCCTGAGGAGTCCGCTGAGTGACTGTACAGTGTGCATGTGTATATACACACATGCACACAGTCTACACTGTATGCACCAACAGGTACAACAAATGGAAGCTTTTCTGCTCTACTTTAGCTCTCAAAGTGCTTTACAAAACACGTCTCACACTTCTTAGAAATATTGATGTGTGTTCTTTAGACAGAAGCAGGCTAGCAGTTTCCTACTGCTTCTAGTCTTTATGCTAAGCTAGGCTAATTCCCTCCACGGCTGGTATCAATATTTTTCAAGTGTTAAAGGTCATATTTAGGATGAAAAGAAATCTAAAACGAAAAATCCCAGAAGCATATCAAACTTTATTTTGATGGAGTAAAAGCATAAAGACATGATACTGACCAAGTCTTCTTTGGATTTTTAAAATAATCTCAGGCTGGACTGAGAATTTGGACTCAAGTGTGGAAACGTGCAGCCAACCTTCGACCAAACACGGCAGCACTCTTCCTCTTTAAACTGTTCAAACACACTGATCCCAACATCAATGGAAAGACACGTCACACTTGCTCTTCTCTTTCTGTCGCTCACTCAGGACGAGCATCCAGAGTCCACACACGGATACACACACACACACACACTTCCCCGATTCCTGACCTACTGGGCCCAGACCTCTGGCATTTACACACTCAAGATCCAAACAAACACACACACAGGCTTGCACACAAACAAGATCAAACACACACCAAACAGAAAGCAGGCTGGCGAGAGACGCCGAGAAGGGGGAGTGAGGAGATTCAAAGCGTTTATTCAGAGAGGTCTGAAAGCAGACAGGAAGCCAGGACAGCGCAGCGAGGAGGAAAAAAGACGAGGGGAGCATGTGAAGCTTGAGTAGTTACCCTCGGAGGAGCTTGAAGAGCATGCAGCCTAAGGAGAACCAGTCGGCACTGCTGTCGTACGCTGTCCCCTTCTGAAGAACCTCTGGAGCCATGTAGCCATGAGTGCCACTGCAACAAGCACAGCACACGTCAGAAAGCATCAATGCAGCACATTTTAGAGGAGGAAACGAGTGAGAAATGATTTCTCCTCATAATTAACGATGTTTGGAACAGTGACAGGCTACAGGAAGCTTACTCAGTTATTATCCATTACCTGCACCTGTTAATAACTATTATCTAGTTATTAACAGGTGCAAACTAGTTATTTTATTAGATTTGCTGATACACTCATCAGAAAACTGATCTTTGACTCTTAACTCAGTTTTGGATCTAAAGTCGTTATAACAAAGTGTTGCAACAACCCCACAAACTAACAAACCGATCGAAGCGTCAGCAGGCCGACAGCTCCTGTTGTTGCTGCTGATACTGGAGTCTGGTGGAGCGTAGCCCCAAATCAGTGGAAACAGCTCACTCAGTAAAACAGTTTTCACTTTAAACCCCGGAAACTAAGAAAAAAGGTTACACTGAGTTGTTTTTTAAACTGTAGCAGCTCCTGGCTGCGAAGCTTCAAGCTTTCCTGCCGTCACACACGCGGAGGTGAAGCCGCTGCACTCCATCGGGTCGCCTGCTGCTGCCTCGATCCGCTCGTTTGTGTTGTGGTGGGAGTTTTGACGGGCCGTTTGGATGTAAACTGAAACGCGGTTTCCACAAATCAGAATATCGTTTGCTGCCAGGCAGAAGTTCAGCGTCATTTTAACTTGAAGCTTTAAAGCTGGAGGCGTACGGCGGCAGTGCAGTGGTGGTGCGTGGCCCTGAGCTGCAGGGAGCCATAAGTGCGAGCATCAGAGAGCGCGCTGAGCGATAACTGCAACTGCGGCTTTACTGAAGAAACACTTTGGTAACAACACCGACACATCATAGATTACCAATTAACCTAAAAATATCAAGTTATTATTTTCAATCCACACTGCCCCGCCCTGATGGCTGCGGTGCGATCATCGGTCTGTTTGAGCGCCTCTCTCTGACAGCTCATTGGCTGAAACGTTACAGCGTGGTGTGGCGTTCTGCTCACTAACGGTCTTTGGCGGCGCTCAGCCAGCGGCGCTGAGGGAGCACATTCACCAGCAGAGTAAGTGCCAACATGGTGCATTTCCTGCGGTTACTTCATGTTCAATTAAAATGTGTTTCACCACTTAAAAGCTTTTAATGTGAAGCTGCAGTAGCAGGAAATGTTTGACTTGCATTAGCAGTAACTTAATACAGCACGGTTCTTGGGAACCTCACCACAGACGCTCTTTTTATTTTGCTACTTTAATGCTCCGCTGCACCCTTCCTTTCTGCCTCTGCAGCTGTCACAGCGCAGCGAGCTGACGAAACCAAACACGGCTCTACGTGCTGAAACTTTTCAAATGTAATCGCTGTGAGAGCGTGGAGGTTCAGAGGGAGATGAAAGCGCTGAGCAGCGCAGGTAATAGTTTATATTTATGCATATTTATCAGCCAACCTGCTCCAAGAGACACAAATCCTTTGCAGACGGAGCTGAACTCAGACAGGTGCACTTACACACTGGCGTGGGGCTTCTTCTTGGAAAAGTCGCAGGCCAGGCCGAGGTCGGAGATACGAACATGACCATGTTCATCCAACAGGATATTAGCTGGCTGAGGAGGACCCACACACACACACACACACACACAGGCAGAGTGATGGAGTGATGGGGAGTGTGAGAGATAACACGATAAAGCGTGGGATACAGTGCTGGAGACCTGACTAATTCAAGACTTAAGTTACAATTTCCGTTCAGCCAGGAGAAATTCAGTGTGAACACAGAATAGGAGCCTCCTGTCCTGGCTCCCCTCTGCTGTTTGGCTCGTGTGGAGCTCCCTCTCACTCCTTCCCTCCAACACCGCCTCAGAGAATCATTTGCATTGAACTGCACTGTTTACTGAAGCCTAAAACTGCTCCCTGACTTCCAGCTGAATATATCCATTATTCTGGCAGTCAGTCCAAACAGGGGAACTGAAGGAAAAACAGAGGACATGAATCTGTGGAGGAGCACCTGCGGGTCTGTGGACTAAGGCGTGCAGCGTGGAGCCGTTCCTCTTCAGGGTTTGGATCCACCTTTTCCAATTTTAGAACAGTCTAAATATCACGCTTGAATCTAAAGGTAAAACAGTCGCCGCTCAGTTTCAGAAGGTGGTTTTACACAACTGCATGTAAAGGAAGCGGTGCTGCTTTCAGAGACGAACCCACAGAGAAATATCTGCAGCTTCGTGGAGGGTTCTTCCAGCTGATCGCTGTGGTTTTATGAGCTGAAACTGTCCTGTTTAGATTGTGTCTGTGCTCTCGGGTAGACCCCAGAGCCACTGCTAATGAGTGCAGTGTTACCTGGATAGCTGCTGGATGTGTCTGTGGGGAGCAGGTGGGGAAACGGTGCCATAAAGTGCTAACACGTTACACAATACCAAACAATAAACAAATCTAATGAAGACTTCCAGAATGCCGAAATGGGAAATGCATAAGCCAGTCCTGTTATCACTGTATCACTGTTATCATGCAGCCCGCTGAGGTTCAGTTTCAGATGTCTCACACTATCGTAGTGAAGGTTTTCCTTTCCCCGCAGGATCCATAATGGGAACTAGCATCCAGAGCCCCGCTGGAACAAGCCTGCAGGGTTACACTGAAGCCTCCAAAGAGGCTTTCATTGAGATTCGACTGCTGATTCTGTGCATGCTGCTGCTTTAAGCTCTGCCGCGTAACCCTCAGCTGCTTTTGGTCTTCTCCAATCAGTTAGTCAGCCTTGCTTTGTACCACTACCTGCAATCAGTTAGCAGCATGGATCACAGCACCCCGTGAAGTCACTGACACAAAGAGCACTTCCTCACTGAGATTTGGGTTTGCATCACAGTCTGTGACAGCAACCAACAGCTAACAGTAACTCTGTAATGCTTATTTGTAACTGACAGACCAGTTAGCAAACTTATCAGTGAGAGTCTGGCTGATGTTATCCGCTCACGAGACAGCATCCACCTTAGATAGTTTGCAAATGGCCCCAGTTAGCACTGGCTAACATGGAAAGCCAGCTGGGAGTCGCTTCTGAACCCCCAAAGCAAACCAAAGCCTTCCTGATGTGTCTCTTTGTCGTCTCTGACTTTCATCTGCTAACCCAGATGATCAGCCGACTCCTCGGCGCGGCAGGCGTCGCTAACGGCTGTCGGCTGCCCGCTGTGAGCGCAGCTAGGAGGAAGCAGCGAGCGCCGAGAAACACCACGCTCAGCAGAAATGTCACATCCTTTGTGACCGCCATCATCAACAGTTCCCAGGCTGTCAGAGGCAACCAAGAGGGTCAAAGGTCATTACACTTTAAGTTACATAACAATCTAGTCACATGTTGGCAATTTAAAAAAAAAAAAAAAAAAAAGCATTTCATAACTACAGCATGCCACATAGTGCTCTTTAAACATTCACTGCAAATATCTGGAAAATGTTATATTACTGTATCCGGGTTATAAACAGCACATCCACATTAACCCCTCGGTCACTGCGTACACAACTGTGTGCATCACTTCCAGGGTTATGTATTGTACTGTAATCATTTTCTGACCTCCTCTACCTAAAAAGATTACGTAGGCAGAAGGTCATTTTTTTATCTGACTGAAGGGGTTAAATGGATCTGCATTAACCTCGAGGTCACGTCTGTCACCTCTGCACTCACCCTACTGGCCCAACACTCCTATACCACAGCCCCGGTCTTCTACTGCACGCCCACTTATTGACATACAGGGCAAAATATTAGGAACCCCTAAATGCACTGTAGCTCAGTTATTTAGATGAAGATTATTCCTCAATTCTCCTCAGTCCTCTGAAAAAGAAGCAGCTGCTTAGACCAAACAAATCTGCCATTCGAAGGGGAGCACTTATAATTTGGAGCTTGAGGATTTCAGTGTCCTGTGAACTTTATACATTTGTTTAGACCAGACAAACTCATTGTTGGCTTTTTCATGGAGTTTACTGACAACATGAATAGCTGCAGAGTTCAAAATTGCTTCCACTGTGGAGTCAGACAGGGGTCTACCTTGAGGTCTCTGTAGACGACGAAGCGGTTGTGCATGTGCTCCAGACCCAGAATGATTTCAGCTGCATAAAAACGCATCTCTTTCTCACTGAACACGCCATGCTGAGACAGGTGGTAGTGCAGATCGCCCCCTGCGCACACACACACACAAAAAGACACGGTAAGTGCATGACATCAAAACACCTCAGTTTTAATCAATATCTGTCAATAAGCTGTGGTAACCTTCTCATGGGGGAGAAAATGAGAATCAATGGGAGACTGACACTTTTCTCTTTTCCAGCTGTCTCAAGTATCTATGATCATCTGTATTTATAGCACAGCTGAAGCTCAAACAGCCATCAGTCTGGTAATGCACAGCGTTTGGTGGTAACTGTTGATTCTGAAAGGCGGCCAATCCTGAGGAGGGACTTCAAAAGGAGGCTGACGCAAAGGAAGCTAACACAGGCAGGTGGCGTGAAGCGTCATCAGTGAGAACAGAATCCCATCAGCTCCCTGCCTCCCCGGGGAGGAATGACCTGAGTGGCCGGCGGCAGGCCGAGTAATCCAATCTTTCTTTCTCGGGACAGACTGAATGAGGCTGGAGTTTAATCTAAGGCAGGAAGGGTGCAGGACATCCTACCGTTCATGAGGTCCAGGATGAAGCACAGCTTGTCAGGGGTGTGGAAGGCGTACGTCATACACACGATGAACGGGCAGTCCTGGAGGAAGATGGACAGACAAAGAGTTTTAAGGTGAAAACCTCCAAACTGTCCTTAATCTTGTGGTTTCTAAAATGTGTTAATGTGTTCATTTATTTTAGTAAAACGACCCATAAAACTGTAAAAATACTACGTAGCCCGAAACACAAGAAAAGCTGTTTGACTGTATTTCACTCAGGACCCGGTGGTCTAAGGAACACTGACATTCCCATCTGAAGCAGCTCTTATCTGGCAGCATGGCTCTGAGGACTCCCCTGCTCCACAGCCACGAGAAGGAGAAGATAACAAGAGCATCACCAAGACCAGCAGAGACGAGCGCAGACACCAGTGACAGTGGATGATGCTGATTAAAGCAAATGCAGCACGATAGACGCCGCCGCACTACAGGTGGGGTGCAGAGCGGTACTGAGGGTAGGCTAAAGCAGCTAAAGCGCCCAACGAGAGCTCTCCTGAGCAGAAACTAATGTGAAAGAACGATTCCTGTAGAGGAAACAAACGGATGCTTTTGTGTTTTATTTCTTTCAAATTCAACTTTAATCTGTTTTTGATCCAAACTGGTGTGTGAACCTTTGCTGAATACACTCTTCTGTTCTGCAATAAAGCAGGACGCGCAAACATGCAGGCGATATCAGACGACTTCAGGTGGAGCCTGTTTAACTGCAATCGAGTCTGAGAGTGACACAATTACTGGCTTTCACAAAGTTTGCTGCTTCAGTGGGATGAAGGTCTGGGGAGTTTTCACTCTGCCTTATGGCGCGACGCTCCGTCATGCTGGAGAAGGCGCCGTTCCTGGACGGGTGGGAGAAGCTGTTCTTGAGGATGTTTTGGTGCCACTCTTTATTCATGGCTGTTCTCAGGCAAAACTGTGAGTGAGTCCACTGCTTGGATGAGAAGCAGCCCCACACATGAATGGTCTCAGAGTGCTTTACTGCTGGCGTGACACAGGACTGATGGCAGCACTCAGCTTTTCTTCTCCAGACAATCACTTTTCCAGAAGCCCCAAACACTCAGAAAGCTGCTTCATCAGAGAAAATAAAACTTTAGCCCAGTCCTCAGCAGGCCAGTCGCTGTACTGTCAGCACAATATCAGTCTTGATGGTTTTCCTGGAGAGCAGAGGCTGCTTTGTTGCCCTTCCTGACACCAGGTCATCGGCCAAAAGTCTTCACCTCTCTGCACACCTGCCTCCGTACCTCACGAAGCCCGACACTAGTCGTGCCCGATCCCGCACATAAATGGTTGATTTAGGTGCGATCTTACTAGTGTTCTTACAGTATTCTTGCCTGTGAGGAAAGCAGTGATGAGGGCAGCGGTGGTAAAAAGAGGAAGAACAATGATTTCAGTCAGAGTGACAGTGGTCTCCAGCTTTGTCCTCATCAAACCTCTCACCTGTGTTAAGGGGTCACTAGGTAGGTCTGAGGGGGGGTGAGCTGAATACTGGAAGAGTAAAGTTCTGACACACAAATCTGTCTTTTTTGTTAAATATTTGATATATTCAATCTCCCAGACGCTTAGAAGGAAAACATCTCTGGAACTGACCGTTCTTATCTGTGTGTGTCGTTGAGTTAACAACCTGTTCAGGAACCGCTGCAGCAGCACAAAGTGTCGCACACCTTTAGTGTATTTTATATTATAGGGCTGTGTTAAATATATATCAGCATTTACACAGTTTGGAATAAGTGGGAACTGGGCCTGCCTGACAGTTGGTTACTGCTATAATGTACTCGAGTTCTGTTTCATTACCAAACAGCATTTTATCCAGTGGCTTCAGATATGTGGAGTGCACTCCACGATGCCTTGTTTACTCTTCAGTCAGCTCCCAAACACGAAGCGTAACTCACCCCTGTGCTGACTAACGACAGCATGATTCTCTCGTTGAGCGCTAGCGTCTCCCCCTGCTTCATTTTGATCCTCTTCTTGTCCAAGCACTTCATGGCATACCTGACATTCAAAGAGCCAAAGGCACAGGTTACACATGCCGAGGTAACTGGACTGACTGTGTCTTTTAATGTGTTTATCAATCCTACATTTTCCCTGTGTCTGCCTTCCTGCAGCCGTACACCTCTCCAAAGCCGCCCCTGCCGATGATCCGGTGCACGCTGAAGTCATTCATGGTCAGCTGGGGGAGGAGAGAGGAGCAGAGAGACTTTAACTAGAGCAATAACATCACTTTCACCTCAGCAGCAAAAAGCTCTGTGGGGGTGTGCCTGTTTGGTTCAGACCGGCGTGGCGGCTGTCAGTTAGACTGCCGAGTTTACAGCAAACTCCGGACTTAGCAGCTCTGCTGGTACGACACACACGACAATGCGTTTCATTGGATGCAAATTAGTAAAGAGTGCAGGATGAATCACACATGAACTATGGTTTTCCACAAACTCAATAAGCCCCGGGCAGCCCCCCTCATACTCACATGGATGTTGAGCTCCACGTTCTTCCACTGGCAAAAACGAGTAAACTTGTCACTGAGGGAGGGAAAAAAAAACACCAATGTGAACACATGGCGTAAGCCCCCACCCCACCCCACCCCACACGAAATAAAAATCAGACGCTCTTCCATCACTACCCCCAAATCTGACTTACCTCTCGATGAACTTCTGGAAGATGTTTCCTCTCAAGCTGTCACAGATCTCCACAATGTATGGCTGCAGACACACACACACACACACTTGCTCAGGCCTACTGTCAGTGTGTGCTCTGGCATCTCAGCGACTGCATGATAAAAATTCTCTGCAGATGTCTGCGAATGCATTTTCTGATTGAGCAGGACTGCCATGCTCACTTCCTGTCTCTGACCCTTCGGGGGCTCAGCCTTAGCAGAGCTGACTTTGCTTTTATTTGTGAGCAAACTCACTTCTCAGAACCTGAACATGCACATCTCTGCATTTTGTGTGAGTCCCTGTGTAACAGAGGCACTATGTTCCAGCTGCAGACACAATTCAAGAACTGAGGAGGTGCAGAGGAAATGCTAACAGGTTGATATATCTTTGAGGGAAAATTTAGTCGCTGGGGATAATTTTATGTCCAGAATAGGAGCCATGTTGCAGTCTAAAAGAGGAAATTGCTGATTAGATTTACTCAGCTGAAAGAAAGCTCTTGTCTGTGGTACTGTGCATGTTATTCTGCTGGGTGGCCTTGTTGCAATTGATGCCTCATGCTAGAAGTTTAATTACAAACAGCATGAATATAAGAAAAAATAAGGTCCGAATACACGGTGCAACAACTAGGTGATACAGGCACGCTAGTAAACAGGCCCCTGACACGAGAAGCATTTCTTAGAGTCTTATTGGGCAATCACACAGTTATTTTTAACCAATCATATGACAGGAACGGACAAAACATTTCCCAAAACAGGCCACTCGACACACCCCTGGTGATTTTTTAATTTTTACTTTATTGTCCTTAAATGCTCCTTTATTATAACGCAGTACTGCATGCTGGGTAGTTTGTGTAGGCACAGGAGGCTTTGCCTTTTGCAGAAGTGCACCCACTGAGGTGTCCGGTTAATGAAATGTTACATTTGCAGCAGTTTGTGGTGTAAAGTGCTGTCACACAGACACACACACAGCCCAGCTGCTGTTTCTCACATTCTGCTCATGGCTTTAGAAAAAAACATTTACACACAAGAACTTTTTAATAAAATGTCAAAACAAAGGCACAAATTTCTGCTGAATGCACCAACATGCCTGCTTCCTGCTTCCTGCTCCCCCCCCCCCAACCAAGGACTCACACAGGTAGCGTGATGCTAACCCAAGTGCTGTTTCCTTACTCACATTTTGTGGTCCTGGCTCTAACAGCAGGGTGTTAACAGAGTGCACAATACAATATATGGCAGGGTGACGATATCAGCTGATGTGGAAACAATCTTCAAATCAGCTGTTACAGCCTGGGTCATTCAGTCTGAGGACAAATGTTAGTTTGACACCTTCACGGTGAGAACACCGACGCTGTAAAGCAATAAAGGTCATTTAAGATTTCACGCGCATGGACGAAGCTGCCTTGCTTTAAGGTCGAGGGGCCGTTTACACAGCGCACTGACACAGAACGAGGGGCGGGGCTGACTGCGCCCGCGAAGATGAACGCAGATCAGCTTCGTCTGTAAGTGTGTGCTTGTTTCGCTGCACCATCCTTCACCTTCACCTTCTTCTTACATGTTTAATCAAACACAAGTTACAGTTTCATTTATGTTAGCAGAAAACTCTCGGTTTAAAACAGCAAACATTTTTATGCTGTTAGCCAAAACACTCAAGAGATTTTGGGGTTTTTTGTTTTTTTTCTTTTTACCTGAAAGAGATTTGGGGGGACCTGTTTCTTCGCCAGGTGACTCTGCACATGGTCCACTGCTTTCTTGGAGAATGGCTGAGACAAAGAGGAGGAAACAAAACCAAGGGTCATTAAAATGCAGCTTAACCAGTAATTTCACTTCTGTTTTCTCTGCTGTGAGCGTGTGCGACCCCTGGTGTAACGCCGAGCTGCTGCCGAGAACAGCACTAATGTCTGAGTGTGCGTGGGCGGTGGGTGTTTAATAACTTCCTCCCTTTAGACAGCCGCAGCAAGCACCGGGTTTGCTTTACATCCCAAATTGTTGCCTTGCAGGAGGACAAAAGCAGCACTGTGGTGTGAGTGCGTGAGAGCGTGCCGACTTGTTCCAGCCGGTCTGGGAGAGGCAGGATGAGGACTGAACGGGTCGGAACGGAGGGACAATTCACTGGATCCGGATTGGTCCAAAAACACTGTATGGATTTAGCATCAGTAGTAAATTATTAATCGGATATGTGTGAGGGCACGGGACACCGTGTTTGGTACCACAAGCATCCAGTTTCCATGTGTAGTCCAAGATCTGCTGACCCCTCACTTTGCTGCACGCTTGGGCTGTGTGCAGGTGGCCGTGCAGGTCTGAGCTGTCAGACTGAATCTCACTGAGCACCGGTGAAGGTCGGAGAAACAGAACAGCTCAAATAAGCTCAGTTTTCCACACACCCATCATTCTGATACGCTACACGAGGAAAAAGCAGGCAGGCTAAGAGTGGATTATAAGTCTTTTGGACACTCACACATTCATCTGATTTCACAATGTTCTTGTTGTGCGTTTGTGTATCTCATCCGTGAACTGGCTCGAGCACCCGGAACCGTTCCCCTGCTCCGACCTTCAGTGCCGACGCTGCCTTAACAACCCACGCAATCATTCCCGGGATCTTCTAAAAGCATTCCTCTGTAAGCAGTCGGCTTCCTCGCTGGAAGGAGCTTTTATGTCCATGTCAGTGGACAACTGTTGCTCTTAATTTTCTTTCTACTCCTTTTGTTTACAAATGGTACAGTTTCTGCTATTTTGCTGGTTTTAATCAGTATCTTAATCAGTATATTACATCAGGGTCATGAAAATTAGACACAATTAGCCTTTTTTTTTTTTTTTTTAAATACACACACAGGTGATGAAGACCATCAGGTTGGGAAAACTATTAACCAACTCCAATGAGGTGTGTGCCCTGTTGTGCGTCTGCCTGAGCCTGACCCCTGAGTGCTCTGGTGTGGCTGTGAAGGCAGCGCGCTCACATGTGAACAGGACAGGAGCTCCTTCATGATGTAAACATCGTAAATCTGCCGGCTGCGGCTCAACCGTTCCTCCTCGGAGTCCAGCTTCTCGTAGTCCTTAATCTGAAACGGACACACACGCGCTCAGCTTAGCACAACACCGCAGCGAGGCCGGAGCCCGTGCTGGGAGGGCTCAATCTGAATTAGCAGGATTACAGGCCCCAAATCTGTCATCTGCGCCCTCTGATGCCACCTGATCCTCGGGGCACTTACTTCTTCATAGAACTTGAGCTGCGGCACGGCCTCGTCTATTTCATTCATACAGAAGTCCTTGAACAGCAGGAAGCCTGTGAGACACAAAGCAAACGGAGTGAGGAAAGTGTACAGCAACATTCATCGGTCCGCTGGTCGCCGCTGTGCATCGGCCCCTCCTGGAGCTGCTGCTAAAAGCAACACATTCTGTGTGCAGGCATGTTGTGACTGCAGAAGTGACCAAAGTGGGGAAAAGAACCTAATTTGGGGCACATCCAACATTATAACATTAGACACAAGAAGAACAGATCTCCTTTAAGCTCTCTGAAAAGTCAAAGTTGCATCAGGACTTGAGTCATTTCCTTTTTTGTTGTGTGTAACCATTTCTAATAGTCTTTCACACGTCCCTCTGTTCTGACTGTCTGTGTGAGCTTGTTAGTGTGTTAATGGCGTTACCCAATCTCATGTTATTTTCAGCTCCAGTGTCAACTTCAGGATTACAGCAGATCCACACGTAAAGCTTGTGGTGCGTCACGCTGCAGCAGCTGGTCACTAGTGGACATGTGGTTAGGCAGGTAACCCACTGGTGTATTTACCGCCCCACTATATATCAATCAATGTGAGCCCACACAGTCGTGCTGCCGAGCTCTCTGACACGGATCGATCTGACTGGTCGTCTGGTGTGTATTTGTGAAATGTGCCCTTTAGCATAGCCTGCATGCCTCTAACCAGAACGACTTCACTTCCTACAAGTTGTTCACCAAAGCAGAGAAACGCAAGAATACGCAGAAAGTGGGACAAGTGGCAGCGACATGAACCCTGCACAGAGCCGGAGAGGAAATTATTTAGATGATAAAACACACTCCTAAAACAAATGTGACAGACAACTACATTATAGTATTAAAGTGTGTGTGTGTGTGGCATATCACCCCCCCCCCACACACACACACACACACACACACACTAAAGTAAACACTTGGCAGAGTACAAAGATGAAACACGAGCAGCTCCATTTGCTGAAGTTGTCTAGAACACTACAGCAGCTAATTCCTCTAAGCGCTACACACACACACACACACACACACACACACACAGTTCATAATTATAGAAAATGGCAGTGGAGATCAGTTGGCAGGATCACTCTCAAACACCAACAATGGGCAGAAATCTCAGCGTTGTCAAATTGTCATCAAATACACACTGGATTAGAGAAAGAAGGTGGTGTTGGGGATATAAAAAAAAAAGAACACTTTCATGCTGCTTGCAGGGATGAGACACTGTTGCCATGGCAATAGCCTCCACTGCCATCAGCTATGTGTGAACAATGGTGTGGAGTGACAGAGACGAGCCTGTCGGCGGACTCCGGCGCTCCAGAGCAGGGCTGGTCAGGCAGGTACGGCCGTCCTCCGCTTCCTAAAGTCTGCGACAGTTTCCCACCACGTCTCAGCACTTCTGGTCACAACACAACTGTCCATTAGAGACGCAGACAAACGCTAGATGGCGAGGTATGATGAGCTACTGTCAACAGCAGCAGGTACACGCGCCACGCTGACACTGACGACTTTGCATCTCGGCTTTACCCGATTAGCATCAGGTATGGGCAAAAATAACCAGACCTCACTGGTGACAGAGGTCATGGGGGCAGCCAGTCAGTCACACCCTCCCAAACATCCAGTAACACACTGCAGTCCGACACAGAGGGATAATATGGGTGTTTAGCTAAATATTAATTTATTTTTCTGCTTCACTTCCATTACGATGTTCCCGTCTTGTGTTATAACTCCAGCTCACCTCTGACCCCTAAAACAGATAGATACAGACTTTAGTATCCCACACTGGGAAAGCCCAAACTCACGCACTGTCTAGGTCCACTCAAGCCAAAATGACAGAAAGGGATCACCAAGATCTACATAGAGGAATCTGAAGTTCTGACAGCTCAGCAACGTACAGCAGAGTGGCTCCCACAGGTCCACTGTGGACCGTTCCAGGTGAAGGTGAGTACCCTGGAATTACGCGGGCCAACAAATACCCGCTGTACTGATAAACAGCGGTCTCAGGGGTCGAGCATCTCCAGAGTAATCAGAGGCAGGTAGCTGTAGGGTGCTCTTCTATTACTGCATTACATACATAGCATTATTTTTAGATTCATATTACACTTCATTTGCCTCACTCTGGTTTCATGTTGGCCAATCTGCATATCAACCAAACATGTCTGTGTGTGTGTGTGTGTGTGTGTGTGTGTGTGTGTGTGTGCAGTCCACGTCTCAGCCGCACTTCAAAATGAGTGCATGTGTGGCTGAGACCCCATCATCTCAGAACAAGCCGTTTGAAGAAGTTCATGGACCCAACCTTACAAGTTCTACTCAGTTCTGAGCTCCCAGAGTGCTTTCTGCTACAATTCTCTCACAGCACACACTGTGATGGATGCATCAGGGACAACCCTGAATCAGGCTTCTGTTAGCAGGCCCGCTCCTCTCTGAGGCTCCGACCCCTTCTTCATGTTTTATAGCTAAATGAGGTGCTGACCACCACAAGATGACCTTCAAAGCTTCTAAAAAGTAGCTTTTGTTCCACTTTAGCGCCCTCACTGATTCAGTTTAGGCCGTTTGTTTTGGGCCTTGCGTCTCCTATCGTATACCGTCACTTCTTCCCTTCTGCTTATCTCGGCCCCAGACGTGACGCATCATTTCCCCGTGACAAAAAGGCTCGCACAAATAAACGTCCTCACATGCATCCACACATGGTGTATGCACACAGCCAAATGGACAGGGCATCCTTGTTTGCAGAATGGGTGCTTCTGACTACCCCCCAACATCACATCCACCACCTCCTCCCAAACACACACACACACACACACACAGGTTTTCAACAGCAAGGACTATGTGTGCAGGAACGGTATTAAGCGAGAGGGGAAAAACGACAGCCCTTACATCACCAAGACTCAAGGATTAACCTTAATCGCTCAACACTTCAACACTGCCCAGCTAATTCAACAAATGGCCTCTTCCTGAGAAGTCTCTCACACACACACACACACACACCTCTCCCCTGAGCTCCTCTGAGCGCCGTCTCATTAGCGAGATCACCTGAACTGTCTAAAAATACTGAGCTGGTGTGTTCTGACCGCCTCTGTCGTCCATCATCTGCGCACACACATGGATAGCAGTTGGCTGCACCGTGTGGAGCAGGCAGCACCGAGGAGCTGCAACGTTACGACTCTCTGCACTCCTGACACGCTGGCCGACACTCGACTGCAGCCAACACGGATAATTCAGAGTTATGGATGCTCGTGTGCGTCGGCTGAGACTTTAATCATTTAAATAATCGTGCCTTGTTACCATCCACAACAAGCAATCCCACCTGCTAACGGAAGTCGTCTTGTTGTGGGTAATTTGTGTATCCAAGAACAGTGCATGAGATTCCATGTCTTTGTTTCCTGTGGTGCAAAGGATGCACAGGAACCTTCAAACAAATATTTGATCATTCCCCTCAAATACTTCAAATCAGAAAAACGCTGAGAAGGTGTGACTGTTTGAAAGAGACACCCAGCGTTAGGAAGAGCACGCACACAAGTTTCTGCACCATGAAATGTGATTCACTTTGCTCTGGCTCTGCATGCTGCGTTTGCTCTGCACGTTATCTCTGAGGAAGGACACTTTATCACACATATGCTGGCTCAGCAGAAGGTCAGGTAAAGACATTCATAAACCAAGCCTGCAGTTCAGAATCACTCCAACGATCTTCAGGTGAAAAACGCTCTCTTCAGTTTGAGCCCAGTTTAAAAATATAAAATCATTGACGGGTCGTGTGAGCGAGGGGTGACTTGCTTGTGCTCCATTATACATAAGCTGACCTTTACTGGGGGGGCAGAGCCAGCACCGGGCCACGCTGTGTTTGTGTGCATGTACTGCCTGATGTGACAGGCATTTATTTGAGTCCGGCTTCAGGATTAGCAAACAATGTTAAGCATTCTCCCAACACTGCTGCTCCCTCGCTCTGCGCACAGGCTGCACACCCTCACCAGAACCTGCTAAAATGCTAATCCCACAGCGCTGACAATTTGTTTTGATTTGTGATGTCATAAAGGTGCTTCCAGAGACGGGACGAGGAATGAATCCAGCAGAAAACGGCTACAGCGGTACATCGGAGGGGCTTGTTTTGCAATGCACCATTGATCACTTGAACCCCGGGCTGCTGCTCGGTGTCATTTACAGACCTGCAGCAAAGCCGCTGCTTATTTCGAGGAGAAAGCTTCTATATGTTAATGCTACTGTTACACTGTTTAATAATAATAATAATGCCTTAGACTTTTCACAGTACTCAAAGCGCTTTACAGTTCTGTGCACCATTCATTCGCACCTCAATCATACTTGGTGGTGGTAAGCTACTAATGTAGCCACAGCTGCCCTTCTGACAGAAGCGTGGCTGCCAATTTGTGCCTACAGCCCCTCCGACCACATTCACACTTAAGCAATGTGGGTTAAGTGTCTTACCCAATGACAGCACACGCTCAGACGGGGACTCGAACCCGCAACCCTCCGGTTGCGAGGTGAGGTTGCGCACCTACCCACTGCGCCACTGCCACCCCAGAGGTTGCTACTGTAGGTTTCCTTTGAAGAAGCTAAGCACACTTTATTTCACTCCAGTGGCAGAAGTCCATGTATGATATCTGAGCGCATATACGGAGGACAGGATCACACTGTTTTGAGCTTTGGCTCAGCTGAGTCACATGCCGGCCTTTTTCCAGTGCCGGGCTCAAACCGTACATAAAGCAGTTGTGTTCCTGCTCAAAGCCTGTGTAGGTCGTCTTGCCCCCACACCTTAAAGTAATTAGAACTCAATGAAGGCAATAATGTGACTGCAATGCTGTCAATAAACCGACTGTAAAATGTGGGGCCGTCACAGCTTACACACACATTCATCCGGTGCAAAACCACTATGACAGCAGACACCAGCGGCACTGGTAAACGCCATCTCATCTGCCGGTATCAGTCACCGCAGCCAGCGTCAGCTAATCCCGGGAGCATCAGCATCCTCCTCCAGGTGGCACGGTGTGAGAACACGCGCCAAAGAGGAGCCTTGAAAGGAAAACTGATGGTAAAGGGCAGCGTCATGTGTGCAGGTAAGGCCGCTTACAGGAGAGCCCGGCTGAGCTGACTGCTGCCGTGCTCTGTAACAGTGACCAGCTTCTCTCATTCTAAGTACGTATACAAACAACAAATTTTTGATAGTACAATATTTCACATCACTTAAGTGATTATAATATGCTGGCAACACTTCATTTATTCTGGTAGGCACATGCTTGCTTTGTGCTGGGATGAAGTAACAAGATCACAATATTTCATTACTGCCCTCTCTTGCAGTACTCTTCCTACAGCACCAAAGTATGTATACACAAAACTCATATTTGAAATATGTAGAATATTACATACAAAGTATCCAGCTCCACCGCCGTCGGCCATCTGTGGGCTAAACAGAAGCAGAGAGGCGTGTGGCCGGTCTGAGCAGCAGAACGTGACAAATATCCATCAGCTGCATGTAACCATCGATGAGTTCAGGCTTAATATTTCTCTCTTATTCAGGGCTGCAACCTACAGCGGCCATAAATAAAATAAGCATTTAAAGAACTGCTCGTTTCTCTGGATTTATCATTCAGTCTATGAATCATCACAGCTTGCTCGGTTTCCAAGTCTCACACATTTTGTCACATGAGAACATGAAATCAGTGACTGTGTCTCTGTATTTTGATTACAGGGTTCATTAATACTATTACTAATACATGCTCCTGCCTTTGAAGAAGCTTTTTATGAGCACGCTCTGAAACATCTGTGCATGCACGTATAACAAGGATAAAAGTACAAGTTTACCATGTATATACAAACTCAAGTCCAATTTTTTTTTTTTTTTTTTGCGTGAAGACGTTTTTGGTACTCCAAAAGCAAAATAGTAAAATTATTTTTAACAAGTTTTATTGCTCGAGGTCCCATCTGAGTATAATAGAGATTTCTGATCCTGTATTGTTTCAGATGAACGCAGACTGCAGTCTACACTGCTCCCACTGTACACACAACCAACTGTGCCGAGGCGCTTCATCATCCCCAAAAGGCCCATTATGAATCTGAAAGGCAGCCATGTTAACAATAACGTCTGTGTGATCAAATACATAAATAAATACATGAACTTGGTGAACTTGTGTCCGTGTTCTACAGTGTCTTCACTTCGTTTCTTGGGGCTGGGCCCAAGGCTGCTTCTGTTGCTGCTCTACTGCTCAAAATTTTTTTCTTATTCTTGCAAATTTCCACTAGCTGGAATGGGAAGGAAGGATGGGAAAAGGACCCCAGTTGTAGTCCTTCAAACAGCGACCCTGTAGGACTTTGCAAACTCCAGTTTACACTGCATGGTCTGACAGGGAGCACGTTGGAAGCCTCGAGGCAGGTACGGAGCTCTCAGCACAGCTTCATGGCAGTGCATGCACATCATATTTAAAGGGTGGGGGTCCCATCATAACAAATTCAGCGTATTCAATCCAGGAGCCTCTGTAAAGTTAAACATCTGGGAACATTTCACAGCTGCCGAGCAAATTCTGAGCAACCGACATCAACACATGAACATTGCGACACTTAAAGTCGGGTAAGCGTGGCCCTGCACGCGCTGCACAAAGTGTGATTTACACAAGCGGTTTACAACCCAGCTGGCTACCTCGAGACACAGGACACAAGGACAAGAATGAGCATCTGGAGAGGGTCTGCAGGGGCTCCTGGCTGGGCTCGACTCAGCACGTTTATCAGCTTTATCGCACCCACAGCAATATCAGGGGTCCAAACTATCAATCTGCAGATCACATGGAACCGAAGAGGCTGCCAACAGATGGGGTAACCTTTACCATGCTGGCAATTTTCATATTTATAACAGATGAAGACAAAAAGCGATGTGAAACAGTTCAGACACACTCGCTGAACTCACATACGCTCTCTGCCAAGAATCAGGGAGGGGAAACGAGTGAAGGGAAGACGGAACGTAAGCGACAAAGTGAAAAGCTGACATCTGTGTAGCGCACAGAGAGGAACAGGAAGCTGGTCCCCCATATTAACCGGCCCCAGCAGCAGGCTCACGAGGACAGATCGAACAGATCATAATCACTTTAGCAGAGAGCCATACGGCCTCACGTTTTCTGTGATCAAAAGCCGGTGACCACACTCCCCGGAACACACCTGCTTAGAAAGAGATGCAGGTGTGCTGCGCTGTTATAAGAGCGTAAGCAGCCTGGAGCCTGCAGGTCGACTCCACGCTGCAGAGTCCCAGGGAAAGATCAAATAATCCCCAAAAAACAGATGACCTCCTACCACAATATTCCAAGAATATGAGTCTGAATTTATGAGTGTAAGCTACTGCCACTGATGACACGCCTCCTAATCTGAAGTGTGAATCTACTGAATCAAGGTGACACGGTGTTGCTATAGCGATATGACATTTATGCTAAAAATGTATACGGTATTATCGGAGGGTACGATATGGCTCAGCCCTGCTTTCTACGTCCTAATCACCTCACATCATAAGGTCAGGGAAGCTGAAGGTGACTTTATAAGGACTTAGGAATCGAGCAGAGCGGGGCACAGAGGAATCTGACCGCCCTCCACCTGCCGCGGGAACAACGAGGGTCCGCGCCCTTTTTAAACACCAGCTGCAGTGGACAGCAGTGCAGCCTCTGATGCCCACCACAATTTGTGCGTTCATTTTTAATGTAAGATCTGAGCAGGTGACCGATGTGCTGAACGCCTGCTGCAGGGGCCCGGGTTCGAGCCGGGGCGTTCCCTCCGCCTTCCTGTCTACTCTACTGACCTGTCCAAGGTAACGGCTGACAAGCACTAGATTAATTTAAAAGAAAGAAAAAAGAAATCCACATTTGGTAACATCACCCCAAACTGTGGGAAACTGAAGGACGCTCTGATTAACAGATACTGACTTTATGGGGGGGTTTTTTTGGGGGGGGGATTTTGGTTTCATTCTTTAGGGAACTCGTGGTGCAAAAAAAAAGCAAAAAAGAAAAAAGCCTGAGACTTCATGTTTGCTCTCGATATGAAGAATGAAGTCCACTTCACATGATCACATGATCCTGAACTATAATCCTGGCCGTGCCTACAGGGAACAAAGCAGAACCCACACATGTGGAGTTCAGACAGTTGAATTATTATTATTATTATTATTATTATTATTCCACTGAGGAGGCTGCAGGGTGCTCAGGCTGTCTGTTAACAGGTATACAGGTGGACCCAGGGCTTTTCTGAGAGGACTCTTTAGTCTTGAATTGGACAATGGACATGAAACTTGGACATTGTGTGTCATATGTTGTGTTACGTGTTGCTGTCTGGAGAAGCAGACGCCGCCGTGGGGCTCTGACTGCTCGTTTTAGTTTGGTCGGTTCAGCAGAAACAGTCTGACCTCAGGGCGCCTCTCACTTTTGTCTCACAGTGAAGTGATGGTGACTATAAAAAGGCGATATGGCAGAATAATCAGATTGCAACATTAGATCGATCTTATTAAGCCCGTTTTTGTACCGTAACTTTAACCGGCTGCCATCAGATTCGTTTGATGTGAAGATACTGTGAATCATGACGGCTGAACAAAAGGACAGACGTGATGAGGACTGGAGGCGAGGACAGCGTGTTGACACACACATCCCGGCCTTGAGGAGAAACGCTGCATTCTGGGAAAGAGACGGGAATATGTTCTGCCCATTTACTGCTCTCCTTTCATATCTTCCTCTCCATTTCCTCACTCTCCAATTCCCATCACCTATTTTATTCCCCCTTTAATCAATTTCATTTCTCCCCGTCGACAAGAAAATGCAGCAGTTCTGGTGCTGTTGCCGTGGCAACTGTAGTTGCTAGGCAACCCACAACTCTCCATCATCCATTCCAGAAGTCTGACAGATGGAGAGAAGAGAACGCCAAGGCGAGAGTGAGAGAAAGACAGGAGACGGGAGGACCTGGGGAAAGAATGAAGAGGAAGCGATGGCTCCAGGGTGGAGGGGTCGCTAAAACGCCGCACACATGAAACAGCAGCTCCTAGAAACCCGTCAGGCATCCTCTCAGCCTTCAGTCCACACCTTCATCTCTTACTTTGGTTTCTTATGAACACGCTGCGCTAGGGGCCAGTTTCTAAATCAATGAGATTTCGGCGCTCTACTCGAGAAGGATTTAACGTGCACACAGGTCAATTAGTTTGATGGTGAACCAAAAATCCAACTGACAGCAGTCACGCTTTAATACTGGGGCTCTCATAACACGAGGTGGTTCCAGGCGGTGCAGCATCATGACAAAAGCACCAGGCCAGCTTTATGTTTGTGGATCGGCACATACCGCACGGACGCTTCAGCTGATGTGTTGGGTAAGATTTGGCTCCCTGTTTCAACTTTAAATGAGGTTGAATAAAGTGCTGAGAGCCAAACACCAGTAACACCGAGTCCAGAGCAGCAGACACACACACACACACACACACACACACCTGTACAGAACTCCGGGCATGAATCACAGAGATGATGTTAATTTAATGCATCATTGGGGAAATAGATCTGAAAAATAAAAATACCGATTCTAAAACTCGTCTCTCACCGCTCACCTTAACCAACATCGATGCCTGACATCATCATCATCATCATCCTCCATCAGCACAAGCAAGTGCAGACGATTACCTTCCTGTAATCTCTTAACATAAGCTATGACGGTGTTTACATTCACAGCGTGCGCAGCACATCATCCCTGTGCTAACACTGCAGCACACCCGGCCAGCCCGTGCTACAGTGCAGAAACCCAAATACATGTCTTTAAAAACATATTCAAGATGAAGTAGTGACCAGTATGCCTGCTATATTTAGAGAGGACAGAATGTCCATTACATAATGGTCCATCCTGCCTGACCCTGATTCTGTCTGGCCCAGGGACTTCACAGGGAGGAGAGACTGCTCTCCAGCTGATGCAAAGCCAGGTGGATCTTCTCAACATCTTTTTTTTTTCTCACTTTGTCACTGCGCCTTAAAAAAAGCCACAGCCTCTCACCCCCTCAGGCTCAGAGGTCAGGGACAGTGAAGGACACTCACAATAACTGCCTTGGAACACTTGTTGGATCCAAAGCACAGACCCGGAGCCCTCTCACTCGTCAGAATTAGGAAAATGTCGTGTTATTGTAGAGAAAACTCTGAACTGAGTTGTCGCAGTATCTTCATTCTAAAAGGAAACGCTGGAGTGCTTTCTTCACGACCTTGGTTGTCATGACAGTCAACAAGGCTTGTTGAGGCGAAGGACGAGGGCTGCTGAGAGCGCTAGAATCAAACCGTACGCTCACAACAGCGTTACAAGTGCTGCCTGAAAACCCAATTCCAGTTCTGGTGCTAAAAGCCTGGGCGTTAACAGGGCTGACATTCACGGCACCCACTGAGGATCAGCCGCGGGTGCCTGATGGCAGAGATTTCTCACTGTGGATGTGGAACAAGTGGTTTTCCTGAGGATCAGCTCGTACTGGACTTTTCTGTTAGAGGAGCTCAAAAAGGTCTCATAATTGAGTCTGATCCAAAATCACAATTTACCAGAGGTAAACTAAAGCATGAGGAAGTGTCTCTGGTACACAAATGAAAGTCCAAAAACTGAAATGTGTTCTAAAACAGCGACTGCAGGTGACAGTCATGTTTTCATAAGAAGCAGCTAACGCACACACAGGGGATGCTCGTCGATCTTTCTCGTATTTCTTAGGAAAGCAGCAGCTGTGGGTCTGTGCTCATCATCTGCAGCCACGTGCTGCTGTGGTGGAGTAGGTTTGGACAGCTATCTTGTTACTGAAACATGCAAACTTACGCATTTGCCATTCAAATGTGTTCAGCACACAGCTGTCACCATGTTTCACGCCTTGCAACCATCTTCCTGCGCTGGGCCGCTGCCTCCACATGTTAGTGGACTGAGCGAGGCGAGCAGAGAGGAGAAACGAAGGGGCGACGAGCCGGACGCACACGGATCAAATTCAGACTTGGCTCTGCCGTGTTTTCCCATCGCCAATGACGACCCAAGGCACTAAAATCTAAACTCCCAGAAGTTTTACAGAAATGAGACTCTGCTGTTCTTCTGATGTCAGTGACTGAGGTTACACTGCAGGCCAAAGGCCAGGTCACATCAGCTAAAGAAGGCTGCACATGGCTGCAAATATTTCATAATGATAAATGAAGTGTTTCTGTTCTCTGACACACACACACGCTCACTCTTCTGACTAACAACCAGTGTGATTTCTCATGATCTGTTTTGTGTACCTTCATCGGTGCTCGACATCACCGATGGCCCAGGGTCTGTAACAGTATGTTGAGCCAGATGGTAGGCTGAGCCAGCGGTAACGGTGTTTCTACCAACCGCAGCTCACCTGTGACGCAAACCCCACATTTTCATTTAATAAAAGGGGGGAGGGGGGGTAGAAAACAGGAGGTGGCGCATTTGATTGGCATTTGCAACTAAGAATGGATGTGCGAGGACTATAAAACATTCAACAGCACGCCCGTGGACATCGAGTGTTACGAGATGTGGCTCGGTCTCTCTACACATCAGCAGTGAGGACGACACTGGAGCTCCTGTCTGACCGCCGCCGTAAAACGGGTGCAGAGAAAAAAATGTCTTCAAAGTTGACAGCAGCAGTGCTCACTGTGATCACAGGAAGCTGACGGTAACAAGCCCACAAGAGGTCCTAATCAGATCACCTGTTCAACAGGGTGAAAGAAGCATCTTTACAGCCTCTCTGTTTGCGTTACACTGCCACAGCAATGATGAATAAAGAACAAACGCTTGTAAACGCTGCCGTGTGCAGCTAAAACACCCGCTTACTTTGCCTGGAGCTGTAAACGTGACCCGAGCTGCAGGCTGACAGCAGCCGTCCCCTCGGCTGCTGAACTCAGGATGGATGACGGATCATTGCGGCGCTCTCTGACAAGTGGTTAGAGACTAAAACTGAAACGAAGAATACGGGAAACTAAAAATAAACATTTGCAACAATGCAAACTAGGCAGAAACAAGCAGCCCTGCTCTGAGAACTAATTCAAGTGAAAATGAAGAGAACATACAAAGCTCTAATAACTGGGAGTGCAGCGTGTGAGTCACGGCTCACAACAATGTCAAAGTGTGTAGTGCAGGAACTTTAGCAGGTCACATGAGACCCAATCAAAATGAGGCCTCGTACCAAAATATGACCAATTTTACTCTTCAAACAGGAAATTAGGCTGGAGGTATTACACAGTATTATATGACTGTTCAGCTGAACAGACTCATTACACACCTATCTGGTACGCACCCATAGGTGGGGAGTATAATGGTAAATGGTGCTTTTCTACTTTCCTCAAGCACTCAGAGCTTTACCCAGCATGCTTCATTCACACATTCATGTTTCTAAGTGCGTTCTATCCAACATTCACACTGATGAATGCATCAGGAACAACTCGGGGTTGCCCAAGGACACTTTGGCATGCAGACTACTTAAAATGACCACCTGGATTTTATTTCTCAAAACTACATCTCTAACAGTGCTTTTTTTTTTTTTTAATCATGGACCCCAGAAGAGTCCGAAGTGAGGGTAAAGCAAGGTACATTTGACCGTGTGATTGACCTGTGAGCATGCACTGCCAGACAGACTCTGCATGCCCTTTGCTCATCATGTCTGCTTTCCAAATACCAACCACTTCCCAACATTCATCTTGAGCCTTGAAAATGGGACCGGGTGAAGTCACACTGGCTACATCCACCGTGTGTGTGTGTGTGGACATATTTCCCTTTGCTTTTCCACTTACTGCAGATAATACACAAACAGGCCAAAATAAGAAGGCACTGAAACATTAGTGAACTATTATCACATTACTGCAAGAGTGTCAAGAGTTTCACAAAGGTGCCTATAAAGCATGTGCACACCCACACACTGTGGAAGAGAGTGAGTGATAGTACGAGACGGTAAAGTGAACATGAAACAGAGACCGAGAGCAACAAATCTGACAGAGTAAGAGACCTGAAGACAAAGAGAAGGAGGCAGAGAGAATTAACACAGCCTATTCCCAAAGGGGACCGGGACCAGAGAAGAGTAAGTAAAGCTAGTCGAAGCCTGCAGGGCAGCTGTGGTCCCCTGGTACGCCACAACTACTGGCACACAGCCTGTGTGCTCAGAATGGAAACACTTGGAGGAGCCAGCGCAGAGACGCTGCTACCAACTGGAGGGCAGGAGGAAGCAGGAAATGTGACACTCTACCTTGAGTCACTGCTCTAAACACAAACAAAGCTGCCTTACAATGAACAACTCCATACGGAGAAGTGACAGCAAGCATCTGCACACTAATACAAAGTGTAATGCCACACTAAGGTTCAAAGAGTCCCGATTTAGGATTGTCAGTGCAGCGGGAAAATGTGAGAGAAGCTTTTGTATTAACAGTGTGCTCTGGGGCTGCCAAAAACTCAACCAGGATAACCATTAGGTGGTTTATTTTTAGCAACTGGGGCAAAAAATGGTCAGGAGTGATGAGACGTATTTAGTATCCTGCCCTTTTTTTGGGGGGGGGGTGAGAAGCAGCAAAAGTGATTAAAAAAGGAGAAGCTGTCAGTCAGCTGCAAAAAGCCGCTGTGGCCGCCACAATAAAGGTGAGTGGTTTTATTTTTTTAATGAGTTGCGATAAGAGTTCCACCTTGGCCCGGGCCTCTCTCTCTGTTTGCATGTTCCCCCCGTGTCTGCGTGGGTTTCCTCCCACAGTCCAAAGACATGCACTTACTGAGGTTATAGGTTAATTGGCTACTCTAAATTGCCCATAGGTGTGAGTGTTGTCTGTCTCTCTGTGTTGCAACAGGCTGGCGACCTGTTCAGGGTGTACCCTGCCTCTCGCCCCATGATAGCTGGGATAGCCCCCCCCCCCCAACCCTGAACAGGATAAGAGGAAGTGAATGGATGGATAATGAGTTGCAAATTTACAGGATGTGTGTTTTTAATGGGAGTATCTGACATTTATGACTTGCTGTGTTGTGCAGGCAATCCAAGAAGTGTGCGCCTGAACTCTGACCTCTGACCAAGCCTGCCAGCATTAGTCAACACGGCCCTCCAGAGGCACTTTTGGCAAACGGCAACAATGAGTCCAAAAACCAACAGGTGATGTTAACGTGGCCACGGCCATCTTTTCTCTACAGTCTAAAGCCTGCTTTTGCTCACAGAGGGGTTTAACACGGCCGAGCAGACGCCCTGCTCATACCCCGCCACCTTAGATCAAGTTATTCGCCCCATTAATGTTAATCAGCTACAGCTGATAGAATCCGCCTTCTGTTTAAGCTCACAGTGTCTGACACAAACGAGCAGCCTTCTGCCTGATGGTGCCTGAGGCGCTGCAGAGGAGATGCTTCCAGCTCTGAGTGTGTGGGTAAGCAAAGAGGGGCTCTGAGCTGTGTGCTAACAGGTATAGGATAATATTTACCATGTTCAGCAAATTTGTTTTTCATGACAACATTTGCTAATAAGCATTAAAGGTGAGTAAACGTCTGTAGGCCAAAGCTGACAGTGCTGCTGCAGTTGCTGAAGTTATTTCAGGTGTGTTCTGGCTCTTCTTCATTCTCCTCAGCGTACCAGAGAAACGACGCTGTAAACACACCATGAGCGAAACACGACATGTGACAGTTACGTCTGTGCAGAAGCTGCCGTGGCAATGATTAATCGAGGATCATCTCTGACAGCTCACCGCTACTTGTTCATTTGTGTAGAAGAACATAGCAGGCCCTCAGGATTTCTGCTGAGTACATGCAAAACCAACTGCAGCGAAAGTGATGGTGACAAACGCACAGCTGCTTTTTTAGAGGAGATCTGGTTCGACCTCCTACTTCACTCAAATTAAGGGCATGCTGACATTAATGGGGCATTCATTTTTTTTAATTGTTAACAGCACTTCCAGTTTTTTTCCATTTAATTTCAACCTCATGTTGGTGTCAGAGGAAAAGCCTGGGCACCACTGAAGTTCCTTACACTCCACTGGGACAGGACATCGTGCAGCCAGGTGCTGGAGTGACAACCGGGGCAACAGTATCCTGGCAGCAAGTGAGAAACACCTTCTATAAGAAATCTGTGGATTTTATCTACCTAAACGTAAAGCGTGCTGAGGGTCACAGTGGGACAGACGCTAACGCTGAGACACTGTCGAGTACCACTGACAGCAAACTAGCTCCACAAGCAAGGTCTTAGCTAACAGTGACAGTCTAACTCTGCCATCTAATTCAATTAAAAAAAGACTGTCAGGACCACGATGAGAAGTTCACCTCCTTCACAAACTTCATCCACTGCAGAGCAATGACGTCTGAACAGCGGGACCATCATCACACCAGCGCGTCCCGACTAGAGATATACATTCAGCCACACCTGACAGGGTTTTTGATCATTGTGTGTATTGAGTGATGCCTTCAGCAGCTCAAAGTAATAATAGAGACATGTTTAACAAAAAGCCTGTTTCATTGAGTTTTGGGTAAAGGTCTTTGTTCTTAAGAGAGATGCTGCTGCTAATCTAAAATGTTTCATCCATTTCTTTTAAGAGCTTGAAAAAAAGAAAAAAAAGGCGACTCGGACTTTTAAGTGTTTGAAGTTGTTTCTTCTCTCATCCAGGTATTTAAACTCTGGAGGTGGCCACTTACCCACTACACACCTGCACCTAAAGGTGAAAGGGCACGCTCTGAGGATGCCAGTGTTCACATTGTGGAGTGGGAAGACGGATGCTTCCTTTACTCCTCTTTCACACCATCTACATCCACTGAACCACCATCACTGAATTGGATTACACCACCAGCTGTCAGCCACCTATACTGCAGTCTCCCTTCCCAGGCGCCTCAACACCCACTCACACCTTACTGCAGGTGACCTCGATAGGTCACATGACAGGGTGGGTCAAGGTCTCACAGTGGCTTCACCCAAAACACCTTTTCACACCTTGCCTCATGTCATGATGCACATGATCAAAAGTGGGTCAGCAACCACCTCCAAAGGGGACACCCCCACTAGGATTTAAATACCGGGGGGCTCTGCACTGTTTGGTTTTAGAAGTGAAGACGCCTCCTGGATGAGAGATGAAACGAGTTCAAAGACTTCAAGTCCAGCTGCGACCATGGCCTGGATGACCGAGAACCTACACGGACCCATTTCTTTGATGCTTTAACAGAATGAAAATGTTGACTTACCAATTTTCTGATTGAAAATTTTGTCAAATGTCAGTTCGTCTCTCTCCTCCAGGTACTTCTGCATCACACTGCGAATGCTGTGAACACAAGGTGGTGGGGAGAGGAAAAAGGAGATTAATACACAGCACAACTTCCAGCTCACTGAGCTACATGTAACATCAGTCCTGTCCTCCTCCGCCTCCAGCTCCCATCAGAGATCCTGGCCCAGGTTTGGGACTCTCCCTGCTACCTGTTCCCACACACAGTGAAACAGCAGGGAAGGAACAAGGACACACGGGAGGCTGCGGCAGAACCTGGAGAGATGCAGGCTACCCTGGGAACGGGCGTTAATGAAAATGAGTGTTGGGAGAATGAATCAATTAGCACCCCCTCCACAGGCCCATTAACACTTCACCAGCTCACTTCATACACAGCAGAAGAGCAGACAGAGGAGGAAGGCTTCACCTACCAACACCTCCGCATGCACACACTGAGCATGTGCTAGCTGAACCCTCTGCTCCTGATGGCCGAAGAAGAATCTGTCCAATATTTATATTTTGACTTTTATTTAGCCTCCATTTCTTCCTCGCATGTTCGGGCTTTGTGTTGTGTTCTCACACGGAGACAAACAGCAAGCACACAGAACACTCTGCTTGCAGGGTCGAGGCTAAAGGAAATGTACACAAAGCTGTAAGCAGCAGCGGGGCTGGCTGAGATGAAGATACAATAGGAGCAAAAGAGGACCTCTTCACCCTTCTGCTGCAATTTTCCATTCAATTCCACTTTATTTATATAGTGCAAAATCACAACAGTCACCTCAAGCTGCTTCACACTGTAAGGTAAAGACTCTACAATAATAGCTACACAACTCATGAATGGCACACACAACAATGACGGGCTCAGAGAGAGTAGAGCGCTCCCTGTGTGCAGGAAACAGAACGCCGATATGAGAAAGCTACCGGCTGTAGTTTCAGCCTGCACCAAACAAAGCAGAGCCCACTGACTGCTCGGGCTACGGCTGAACCACTTAACGCTGAAATTAACAACCTAAACAAGGCGAGCTACGCAACAACAACAATACACTCTTCCCCAGTTCCTCCTCACGCAGCTTTCCTCTGGAGCGACTTAGGCGAAAACTACAGCAGCCGGAACCCTGAACTGCCCAACAGGAACTTTATCCTCGCCCAGGTTTACTCTGAAAACGAAAGGCAGCCTAACGAAGCCCAACTCGGCTGGAAAATGGGACGTTCGACTGGCAACACCGAGTCAGACAGCCACAACAAGACCAAAACACACACACACAAAAAAACTGCAGTATTTTAAAAAACTCTGTAGTAAAGGCTAATTTTCCTAAAGTTTTATCATAACGGTACTTTAACTTGGTGCGAGAGCGCAGACTGGAACAGGAGCACAGAGGAGCTGTGCCTTTAGTGGGCTCGGCACCGTGGACCAGCGGGGGCTGATTTTCATGGGAGAATGGGAATGAACATTTGAACTGCAGCAACAGGAACAGGAACCTAGGAAGTAGACACTTCCTCTTTTTGAGGTTTGTGTGCCCCACTGAATCATTAGCAGCTGACTCTGGATTATTTGCACTAAACCTCACCGCACAAAGGCAGCTGGTAATATTTACTGTAAAAGCCTTGCCTTATTAGCCACTAACACACACACTGGGGGAGGGGGTTACACAATATATGGTTAGTGAGGTTAGCCTTGAGTTTGCTAATGAACACACAGGTGCATTTCAAAATTAAATCATGTACCACAGCACCCTTAAACCAAGCCGATAATCTGACGGATCACAGACTGTAATCACCACCTATACACGATGTTTCAGCGTCCCAGCACCAAACAAAAAAGACTTCCTAGAAGCGCCGTCTCGAAACACTGCCTGAGATGGTGTCAAAGATACTTTGATTGCTTTTACCAGTGCAAACCTCCGGAACAGCAGCAGCAACGTTAGCTTGGGGGAGCAGATGACCGGAGCAGCTCGGAAAACAAAGAGCCTCCCAGTGTGGAAAGGCCGTGTGAGTGACAGAGTGACTGCCGGCACAAAGACATAAATAAAGCAGCATTAACTACAGGGGATCGCCGTGACGCTGGGAATCTGAGTGGCGTGCTGTCAGGAGGGTATGAATGCAGCGCCAACGCTTGCAGGCGCTGTCTTCGTTTACTGTGCACGTGCATCTGCTTTCTCCACACTCTCAACAGTCGTGACAGATCTTTGAGGTGGAGACTGGATGAAGAGGTGGAGGTCCAAACCTCCTCTTTCTGTTTCATTTGTCTTTTGCTGTGATAGACAGCTGGAAGCACCACTGCATCTGCGTGCTGGGGGGTCAACAGAGCAATGAAATTAATGTGAGATATTAAAAAATAAAATCAATCACGCAGAAATGCAGCGTTTCAGGTTTGTAGCATTTACGCTTTGCCCTACAACAATGAAGGCTTCAGCTGAGCGTGGCCAGCTAACAGAAGCGGATATCAGCTTAACATCTGCTGACTCTCCGTCTTTAAACCAGCGATCTGGTCTCGTGTAAAATATCTCACGGCCTCTCCGGCAGTCTTCGCCGGGCCCTCCAATCACACGGCAGCTATTCCACTGACAAACGTGCCGGGTGGATCGCAGCCAAGGAGGCCAGATAAACGAGCAGAAACATCATCCTCCTGCTTCCTCTCATTTAATGATGAGGATGATGAGGGATCAGTGTCCACACACACACACACACACACTTGAAGGTGTGCAAAAGCCTGGGCATGAGCTTGTGTGCATGCACCCGTGCACGCTCAGATAGGTGTCAGTTATATGAAGAAGTGTGATATGAAACTATTTTAGATTTTTAAGATTTTATTTATTATGAATCATATAAAAATGACGTTAACTTGATGCCAAAGAGAAAATGACCTAAAAAACAGCTTTAACTGGCAAGCTGTCACTGCTCACTTTGCCCACAGCACCCACTGGCACAGCCCCACAACACAGTTCGACCAAAGTCTCCTGCTGCCTCCTGGGTGACCTTTGTCAAAGCCACCCAACAGTTACTCCTGCAATGACAAAGCAGTGGCCTGAAGGTGGAGACCCTTCCAATGTTAAGTGACCTAATTACACGCCTCACTGCACCCCCCTCAACTGCGTTTCACTGCATAAAGAAAAAGGTTGCTACACACTTGTTACTATATTTTCTCTCAGCCCGTACTGAGCAAAGGTGATACTAGTACCAGTAAAAAGCTGCAGGTGGGTAAAAGGGTTACAAAACCAACATGTGTTTGTCACAATGCTGAGGTCTCACATTCAGCACAGCATTAAAAGGTCATACGCTGTAACGGATTCTGAAATAGGTTAGCTCAGATCACGTCTGTCTCGCTGTCCGTGGTCCTCGCTGCTGGTGGGTCGGTGCCAGTGGAGGAGACACAAACCGCCGGCTTTCAGTAGCTGTTAATCCCCACGCTGACACTGGAACAACACTGTGCTGATGACCATGCCAGGCTCCCGGAAGTATGCACATGTGTAAATATTTAACATATTAACAGCTTGTCACTGGGATTTCTATGGCTGGGTGTGTGGGCATGTAATTGAACTGTGCTGATAACACAGTGCCAAAGTTCTGACCCAGCACAAACCTGCTTTAGACCTTTTAATAGATTTCCAGCCTGTGTGTCTGCAGTTCTCATGCTGTGGGCGAGCAGCGAGCAGCATGTTTGCTTCGTCAATATTTCTCAAGAAAGCTTAGTTGATACCTTGCAATACAAACATGACCTGAGCAGGAGGGAAGAACACTTGTTTCAGCTCATGTCAGCCTGCAGACATGTAATTACTGCCTTTAACAGGAAAACTCACTTTGCTAAAACTTGTTTTTTCTGGCTGCTGCTCAGCCAAGTGCATTCAGAGGGCGCAAAGAGAGCCCCTCAGAAAACACAAAGAAAAGGAGCGATTTTCAGACGAGCAATCATTCTCGATTAATTCACTCTGAGGAAAGTGGTTTTACTTTATAACTGGATAAAAAGTCTCCGATGTTTCCCGCTCAAAAGCTCCATTAAATAACATCTAAGGGCGGGCCGGCTGAAAAGCAACAATATTAAAGTTACTTTCAGGATTTTGTGCTCGGTGTGATTCTGGCATCACTTACCGCTTAGTTGAACGCCTGATTTTAATTACAACTCCTGCCAGAGCGCAAACTGAAAAAGCTCATCTGCAACAACTGGTTACCACAGCTGAAATCATTATTACAGTTGATATTTCTTCTCCTGATGTGAAGATGCAAATATAATTAAAAGGTAGCTCAAAAGCAGCTGCTGCCACAACACAGCAGCCTGTGCGGCTGACCAGATGAGAAGATGCGATCATCACAAAGCTGAGGCTAATACAGCAATCTGGAAAGCCAGCAGGAACGGGTCGCTAAAATATTGGAGAGGAAAAAAATCATTTGAAACAATAGGCTGCCGGTGTCTCAGAGGCAGGAAGTAAATCATCATGACTCCAGCACAACGACACGCTCCCCATTTCAGAACCAGCAGCAGGTGGAGGACGGTTGTTTTTAAACCGTACAGAAAGAGCATGCGTGGGACTGGCCTGACCCCGTCCAGCCTGCGTGACACTAAATGTTTCTGCTCAGGAAGAGCCACGGTGCTCAGCTGGGAAACAGTGGGGCTCGTGCAGAGGTATCAAATACAAGGCTCTCATTTAAACCCATGCTGTGTGGCAAGGATGCTTCAGGATACTGAGAGGTGTTACCCTGAAAAGACACAAACACTGTTGTCCTCTCCTGGCTGCATGTTCCCAGCAACAAAGACAAGTTCAGCATCACATTTTGCAAAGTAACTGTGCGGAAAACATCCCTGCATAAACCAAAAATCTGAATAAGCTCAGGGTGGGTGGGTGGGTGGAGATTCTACACCAGTGACCAGCATGCAGCACTGCTACTTCAAAAGACCATCACTTTGCTCTTTTTTCATAAAATGTGTTGTTTTTTTGTACTTCAGCATACTCACACTGAATTGCATGTCTCTTGAACAGGAAGCAGTTGTATTTTGTAGGTTAGCTGGGTGACTGTTGGGGACGGGAGCGTTTAACATCAAAATGATCCCAGCTGTGAGTCGGCTGATGGCAAACTCTGGCTCAAACTGAGCTTTCCGTTTTCACGCCGTTCTCGTGTGAACGGGAGGCCGAAACGCATCGAAAGTTGCCGTTTTCATCTGAAAACGTTCTCATGTAAGCGGGGTGTTATCACTCAGCCTTAACTTGAACAGAACAGCGGATCATCCTGTCGCCATCCCCCACCCCCCTCATCGCAACTGCCTCCAGTGTTGCTGTCAAACTCTCACCTCTCTGCTAGAGGACTGAGCCTTGGCCCGCTGAGAATGTGGCACCACGACGCTATCTCCAAAGGGCCACATTTAACTGCAACCCCTCCATCTCCTGCAAATATGCTGCAGGAAGCTTCACGCATGCACAGCTGCCACAACAATGCGTAGACTCCCCTCCAAAGGTGTTGGAACAGTGAGGCCAATCCCTTTATTTTTGCTCTAGACTGAAAACCTTTGGGTTTGACATTAAAAGATGAATATGAGACAAAAGATCAATATCTCAGCTTTTATTGCCAGGTTTTTCCATCTGGATCTGACACACGATTTAGAAGATAGCACCTGTCTGTGTCTGCAGCCACACGCTTTTCTTGTGAGCAAAAGGCTTTTCCCACATCCTCAGAAAAAGCTATTGGCTCCATCAGAAAGGGAAAAAAAATCACCTGGCCTGTAATAAAATAGATTTTTAAATCATATTTTGAACTGAGGTTTAAATTGGGGTTCCACACAACAGACTCTTCCCCACTTCCACGGTGAATAGGAAGAGAAGCACACCGGCAAACCTCGCTCTCGCACCGTGATGGAGGGTTTATCTGATGCAGTTAGGGACTCGAGCTGCTCAGCCTAAACCTAAAGTGTTGTTAAGCTGTAGCATTTGTCTGGCTCTGATTTGACTGCCCGCTCTCTGAGCCTCCAGCTCACCTAACTTCCTCCACCTGTTTGTGTGTGAAATGGCTCACCTGTCTCCTCGCCCGCCAACTTTGAGTCGCTGAAGTGGACCGCCTCACTGTGTGTGCTGCTGGTGCCTGTTTTAATGTGTTGTCTGACAGAGCACGGCTCACTGTGTTATATTTATGCTGTCTGTGGTGTGCACGCACACCCAAACACATCCATGCTGCAAGTACTGGTCATGTGTGAGCACTTGAAATGACAGTGAAGTGGTAAAAGTTCATATAAATATAACAATGACAATGAATGCATTAATGAGGAAATCAGCCATTTTTTAAAAGGCACTTTTAATCAGCAAAGCTACATTTGATCATCTAGCTGCTTGTTCGTTGGCACAGCCCTAGCCTGCAGTCAGACTGCACCAATTATGATCTAGAAAGACAGCTACGACCCGTGGGCGCATCCATGTGTGTGTCAGTCTGTTGATTTAGTTTGTATTTGTTATATTATGCTTACAGTTCAGTTGCTAGGCCATGCTTCACTGATGTCCACGCTAGATTAGCAAAGCCATGCACCATGAGTGCAGCGGGCTGCTCGCTGTCATGCTCTGGTTGTAGCTAAAACAAAGCTCGGTGCAGAAAAACTCTCCTTTCCCACTGATTCACATGGAGAGTGACTCACTGCTCACAGCAGCATGGACAGTGTAACGCAGGCGCGGATCACAACAACAATCTGAGATAGAATATGACAAGATATACTGGGAAGTGGAAATAAAACACCAGCTCGAATACGAGCCTGTTTCAAATAAAAGCTTCTCGCTATCTGCAGCTGCGGTTTTTAAAAGCCCCGGTCACTTTTTGAGGAAATGCAGTAATCGAGGCTGCGCACGGAGCATGTGGGTACGTGATGTAGCACGGATAAAGATCTGTGCAGTGGCGTTCAAGTCGACGCCACTGACGTTTAAGATTAACATCCTGCTACAGTGCGACTCTGGCTATGTTGTAATAGAAAAATATTAATGTTGAGTTGAGGCAACATGTTCACTCATTACTTTTAAGTTCCATTAACTTAATCAAACGGGAGGAGTAAAGAAGCCTGTGGAGGTAATCAAAGTATCGGACCGACTCTTGATACATTCTGTTAACTCGTTTGTGCTTACACAGTGGGATTAAAAGAAATTATAATTCATGCAGTTATATTGGACTGGATATTGTAATAATGATGTGCTGACTGATGTGTTGTAGGCACATTGTGAGCGCTGCTTTGCTGCCTGATTTACTCATCGGCTGCGTTACACTGCTTCCACAAGTCCATTAGCTGAAGCTTTTATCTCTGCTGCTCCTTTATGGTAATGTGCAATAAATAATAAAGCTCATATCTAGCACTGAATCATTTGATAAAATCACTCTCACAAAAACATTACACTAATGCTCAATTGTGTGTTTGTCCCGTATAGAAACGCCTCTGCTCGTTGCAGGATTAACCTGGTGTGCTCCGTACAGGGAATGGGGCTGTCAATCCTTGGATTAACTTCCAGCCTCGATGTCTCCCTGAAGAATAAGCGTCTAATGAATGGACTCAATTAGCTTGGCAGACAGTTTCTCTGATACGTTCTCAGCTGCTCCAAATACACAGCCCACACTCAGTGCTAAAGGCTTTGCACTGTATACGGAGAGAGCACAAAGGTCATCCACCCTCAGTGCTCCTGTGCAACCGCAGAACAGCTCAGCTCTGATCAATAACGCGTCTACCATCACTCGGGTTGGCCATTTAATTTCTCTGAAGAACCTCTGCAGCTGCTCTTAATACAGATTTACAGATTTTTTTAAAAAAGCAGCCGATGGTCATCCAATCAATTAAGGGTCTGCAATTTGTATGTTTGGGTACAGAGCCGAGGCCCTCCAGCTGTTCAGGAAATCAGTGCGCTGATGGAGCCGAAAGTTCAAGTGATTTTAACTCCAGTGGAAATGGCTGTGACGCTGTGACGTCTGATGTGTGTGCCACAGAGCTCCAAAAACTATTAATAATAATCATCATCAGTGGGCTGCACTGCTGCGCTGAGTGAAATTTAGTGCACACACAAACACACACTGTAGTTTAATGCATTCAACTGTCTCACACACCATGATGGTGACCAAAACCCTTTGAGAGCGCCAGACTGGACTGATCAGCCATTATAGTCCCCCAGCCTGCACGAACTAATGAGGGAGCTGCACCTCTGCTTTGATGCTCTTCTTCTGCAGAATTAGTGTATCAAACACATTTTAGTGACAGACAGCCAAGTGAAGAGCAGGAGCCGCCACTTATAGTAACATTAAGTTTAACTTGGAGTCAAATCATGTTAAAAATAACCTGTCACTTTATTAACTGAGGAGTTGATTAACATAATCAATGAAGGGTTCTAATAAAGGACCGCCGCAGCAGCAACACACTGAACTGCAATCAGCTTCTGTTTGAATTATCATAGCTCACGTCAGCCTCCACCATTTCAGATTTACTGCTATCCCCTCCGCCGCCACCACCACATCCCGCCCTACAGCTACCGTCCACCGAAGGCCGAGCAGCGCCCGTGCCGGCAGTGACGACTCCTTCTCTTGCATGTTCGTGTGATTTGGGAACATTTGTCAGATTTTGCAGATATTATGATCACAGCTGTCATCTCCCGTCAGTGGGCACTGCAGATGTGTGAAGGTGTGCGCTAAATAACACTTTTTATATCCTCTGCAAATTGATAAATGACCATGTGCTTTTTGACAATTAGAGTAATTTAATCAGCTGCTTTAAGAGTCTTTCGCTCAAGGATGAATCTGCGCTCAACTCCACCAAAATTTATCCCATCGCAATAAATTTTGATGTCGACCCTGAACTGTACAGGCGGAAGCAAAAGGATGGATGGATAAACAGAGCATCCGAATCAGATGGGCAAGATAAACGAGTCATCCTGAAATGCATGACATGATCACAGCTTTTCAGACATGAACTTCACTTCTGGAAATGATCAACGCCTGGAACAGGAACCGATCTCTGCCCACTTTCCGGTTTGCCGGAGCGTCGCAGCCGCCGTTATCGGTGCCCCTCTACGCGCTTCGACTGGCTTCCAAAGTGAGCCGGTTAATTAATGAGTCTTCTCCGACTGCTGCGTATGGTGTCGAGCACAGCACTCGGGCTTTGGCATATTTGCCCACTCCTTTGTCCGCCGACATCAACAGTGCACCCCAACGTCAGGCGGAGTTAAGTCCAAAGCAGAAGTGCCCCGAGAGTTCCAGGATGCTGAAACTGAGGAGTCTGACTCCACGCTGCCCGTGCTGTATGTTTGGGAGCACCGATCTGTGCCGCCAGACGTTTCGGCTTCGCTGAATCTAAACGAGCACAGATCACACATCACTGATGACAACCTGCATCGCTGCAGTGCAAGACCCAAAACCAGACGCTGACGCACTGACCACAGGAAAACTGTGTCAGATATCTGGTCAGAAAACAAATAGGTACGCTTTTTTTTAACAGTCTGCATTACAAATAAAATAACATAACATTTGACAGCAATTTAAGGGCTGTGTTTGTTTTGTTATTTTCACAACATGGCCGATGGATGAAGATAGTGTATGATGTGGGGTCTTGGAGTGACGAGAAAACCACATGGCGTCATTCAAGGACAAGCACCGTCATCAGCTTCACCCAAAACCTGACCAATGTAGCTGTGAACTGAAACTTTGTTTGCTCGAGTTAATTGCACACGCTGCGCTGTATGCGCGGTAATTCAGTGTGTTTGCAGGTGTATGTCTTCATGCAGCCATTTTTTTTTTTTAACTGTAATCAAATTATCGTTCATTAGCTGGACGTATGTCTAAGGTGATCTCAGGTGAGGTGTTTGGGGCACGTCCTACCGAGAGGAGGCCCCGGGGCAGACCCAGGACACGAAGAGTTGGATAAGTGGGAGGGAGGGAGGGAGGATGGGAGGGTGGATGAAACTGTGTTTAACCATTTGTTGTTTTTTTTTAAATGCCACATCTGTCACACATGTTCTCAGCAACTTCCACATCACACCAAGAGAGCCAACCCAAACGGGCAAAAGGAGCAGTTTGCTTGAACAGGACCACAAAGGCTAATTGTGAAAACAGCTCTAACCAGTGTACAAACCAAACAAGTGTTTAAATGAGTAACCACAACTACACAGCTGGCTACCTTTCCCAGTCAGAGAGCTGAGGGGCTCTGTTGGAGTGGGGGCAGGAAACCTGCCATAATGGAAACCTGCAGTGGATTTCTATCGTGCCACGTTTCTGTCTCTGCAGGGACTGATCTATTCACTGAATACTGGGTCCTTCTCTCCAACAGATGTGTGGGTCTCCAAATATACCTGGGCAGCCATGCATACATGTGGGCGACCTGTACATGTGGAGTCCTGCAATGGGAAACGTTAACCATACAGTGTGTATTGTTCTTATATCTCACCACCCCAGCGCTGAAAATCGTCATGCAGCAGTCCATCAAGTCTGACTCGATACACTGTTGCGATGTTATTTAAAAGTCTTAAACAGCTTCAGTGCCTCTGCAGTATACTACCTCAATTATTAACCCACATCCATTCAAAGTACCAAAAGCACAGGCTGGAACGCACATTCAAAGGAAGCAGAAACCTGTGTTTTATTATCAGTCCGGGTCACAAAGAACGCCTGAAAGAAGTCAAAGTTCATCGGCCGGCGCTGCGTCGAGCTGAGGTACAGTTCACGATTAGCAAACAGGCCCGGCTATAACACCTAGCCAGCGGTCATCTGATAGCCAGGAGCCTGAGAAGTCTACAAAAAAAGCACTGCAACCTAAGAAAACGCACAAGAATACACAGAACACAAGCAAACCAACAAAACGCCTTCAGCCTGATAGGACACGTGTTCCAAATCCACACAGCACAACAGAAATGCTTCCAACGGTCACAGCGGCTCATTTTCCAAAGCTTTGTCATTCTCAGTTCCTGGAGTCGGCCCATCGTAACTCGAGCTGGTTTCATCACCACCTCTGGAAGCATTTCCAAAGGTGCGCTGAGCCCTCCTCAACACGAAGCACTTACAGTCAGGCTGAACTGAAAAGAGTAGATAACATGTGCCCAATAAAAACTGGGCACGCAACAGAACTGTAGGCTGACAGCAGCAATCTGTCTGATCAACGAGCGCCACGCTGATTCTAACGTTTGGCTTTGCTTTTGTTTTTTGATCCTCCTTTAGTGCCGGGGAGGAAGAGAAACCTTCCCTGTTACTGCTCTTCCCACGACACCACCTTCATCGTTTCCAAAGAAACTCATCACTTCTGTTCCCTGAAGTCGATGCCGCGGAGCAGAGAGGACAATATTTCACGCCATCAAACTCGTTTGATGGCCGATGCATTGTTTCAGTGCCGTATAAATAAGAGTCTAAAAAAAAAAAAGACACACCCGTGGCCGCTCTAGTGGCCTTTTAGATGAAATATGTTTCAGTCTATGAACTTGAGATTCGGGGCTGGGGGGGTACTCTTTGACCACACCATGCGTGTTACTGAGGAGCACGGGGCCCAGGTGCTGGAGTGGGATGAACTGCCACATTATCCTCTGTGACATTAATGCAACTCTGACTGAACCGACTGTGACAGAATGCTCACTGTAATGGATTAACGGTTAGGGCGAGCTGCAGGTTCTGCGAGTTCATTGTAATAGCGCGCTGGCATGAACCGAAACCAACAGCAGCCTGAGGAAAGGAAACAGCCATTAGCCTTTTCACAAACAGTGATGCTTCACAAACGGGCTCGTGGAAGCCCCGCTCGTTTCAATTTGTGACGGATAATAAGTCATACGAGATAACTGCTTCAATGTGAACCCACGTCGGATACGACTGACAGCTGACAGTTAAGAGGAAATTACCGGCTGCTGCTGCCAGAGGCGGGAACTGCAAACCCTCAGCCTCTGTTTGTGCACCGAGGTTTCCAAAGCCTGCCAACAGAGGGCGGGGCCTTCCTGCTGTTGTGACAGATAAATAAACGTCTTACAGGAGGACTGATTTATGACCTAATCCACTCTATACGAAAAACTAAGGAGGCACACACCTTCAGTTAGTTATTAGAGAATGTGCTTTCATGTAATCATTCCAACTGGAAAAAGAGGCTGCATATTCATTCCTGCATGTAATGAAGAGCCTGGATCACCACATTCTGCTGATCCACCAAGTCAGCATGTAACACAAACAGGTGATCCAAAAAAAAGTAAAAATAATATTAGGTTGGTTTAACCTGCCCTGTGGAGTCACTGGGTGTGCGTGTGATGATAACAGCTTTCAGATTGAGGGTGATCTCTAGGCTGAGGCACAGCACCTGTAAAAGTGGGCCACACTACCCAAGGTACAGAAACTGCAGGGCCGCACTTCGGACACATCAAACCTTCGGTCTTTTTTTTTTTAACTTGTACTGCCGACTCAAACCTTACACTGCCGCAGTACCAAATGAAGAAAAGCCGAGGCTAATATTTACCATTTCTGAACTCCAAATTTTCATATAAATGACAGTCAGAACCTGACCTGCTGCTGAAACACATGATTATCCACTAGCCACAATCTGGTTGTAGAGGCACAGTCGCCTCTAGATTCACCGACATCAAACTGTCCGTCATCGATTTTTGTGGAGGCGGTTTCATTTTCCTTTTGGGACGCTGTCAGTCGGACTGAGAGGGTCCACAGGAAGTCCATACTTTGCTTGAGTGCAGCTCACAAAAAACTTCAGGAGTTTGTGTTTTGTTTGCTTTTTATGGGCTTTGATATTCCACTTTTCACCTCGACACATCAACCAGTCGCAGCAAATGGCTGCTTTAAACCTGGTGCTGCCTGAAGTCTCTTCCTGTTAAAAGGGAGTTCTTCCTCCTCACAGTCACCACACACCTGCTCATAGGGGGCTGTCTTGAGTTCTCTTGCTAATACTGTGAGGTCTTTGCCTTACAATAAAGGGTTACAACTGACCTCAGTAAAATGAAATTATTGTGAGGACTGGACTAATTCTGTTTTAGATTATTTACTACAGTTTGCAAGGCTTGAAATTCATTTTTCCAAGTGTAATCCTTCTCACAGGGAGGACTTATAGGGATAGCACATGTGAGCTTAACTGCAGGTCTTACACTGTCATGTCTTGCCTCATAATGTGTTTTGGCATTTTCCTCCAACTACAACACTGCTGTAATTTGTGGGCCCTGAACTACAAAGCCAGTTCAACACACCTAGGGTATCCTTCCACTATCAAGCGATTATCTGCTGGCTAACTTAGCCCAGGTTTTCCTGATCTTTGTACTAGCAGGTTCACATGAAAGCCGCCGTATTGGCAGCATCTGACCAGCACGCTGAACAGTGCACCGGCAGCTGAGCAGCTGATTTTACCGAGGAGGAGTAAGCTATAATATTAGGAAAATAAGAAGTGGTTACACACATAACACGGAATGAAAGTTAACACAGCCGCAGCAGACAAATCAGCGGTGCGAGAGGAAAGCACTGCACAGTGGTTCAGTGTTAAAGGCCCTGTAAGACTGGAAAAGAGCGCCTGTATCAATGAAGTGGAGCCTGTTGGAAGGCAGGAAGAAAGGCCGGCAAAAATGCCAACTGTGTGAGTTAACAGACTTATTAATATCACAACTTTATCATTAAGACTCGAGAGAATCTGATGGGCTATAATCAAGTATTCCATTAAATTAATGTTGAAACACAGCTTTAGTTTTTATTCTTCCAGCTGGTGTTTAATGTCTGAGAGCCAGTGAAGAACACGTAGGCTTCGTCTACAAGTCCACAAGTCCACAAATACAGACTGGTATCTGAAATATTAATGCTCACACAACAACAAAACTGCTGGAAAATTGTGGCAGCCAAAAGCTTAAAAAATGAAAATCAGGGAATAAAGCTGCATCTAATAATCTGTATGCTCAGGGAAACAAAGACATTAGATGCTACTGAAAACTTTAGACCCTCCTACTATCCAGGCTCTGGGGGACCTTCCAGGAATTCACTGAGACTTGATGCGGTGATCTCATAGGTGCTGATCTCTAATCCAGAGCAGGTTAGGTTTGCAGAGCAAGTTACCATGGGGATATACCCCAGTAAGAGGTGAACCACCTTCGTAGTACCAAAAACCGAGGTTCAGCCCTGAAGTTACCTGGATGGGTACCTGCTCCGTACTGTAGGCCTCTGCCCCATTAGCCTTTGTTTTGATGGGGTTTTTTCCATGGTTATTTCTGACAAGCCTGCAGCTTGCACGCAGCCGCATTTATGAGTGTAAGCTACTGCCATTGATGACACGCTTCCTAATCTGACGCGTGAATGTACTGAATCAAGGTCCCAGCAGCAGCAGCATTGTAGTACAACAGCAGTGACACAGCAGAGGTTAAAGTACAAAAGCAGCCTGTTTTCCCTGGAAGATTGAAGTATAAAATAACTGTTTAACACTTCAGCTTAACAGAAACTAAAGTCACTTAACCCTGAAACGCTTCAGCAGCCGGCACAATACCGTCACATAACGAAGCTGAAGAATCTGCTCTACCCGGGAGGCTGCGTGTTGGGTGGGGCTGCTTAAAGCCCTCCTTTTCCACCATCTAACTGCATCAGCAACTTCCATCCAGCATTTGTTCTTCCGGTCACACTCCGGTGATAATCGTCCCTTTGTTTACTTTTGGGTCGCTCGTCATCAGCTGTTTGGCAGCCTGGTCGTACGACCCGATATCGACGGCAAAGCGTGCAACAGACACGCCGGTCCACCGTGTCCATTTCACGCGCCGCCTATCCTTGCCGTGAAACGGCCACGCATGCAGGCGTTACAGTAAGCTGCAGTGCCATCAGGGTGTGAGATTTTATTTAAAGCCAACAGGCTAGATGGCTGATATGTCTGTAATTTGGCCTCCATACACATATGGTGGCTGCTTTCGTTAAACAACATTTGTAACGTAGTATCTTGTTAAACAAAAAACAAGATAGAAAGTTGTTGGCTGGAAATAAAACATCACACTCTCCTGGTACTGCAAGTTACTGCAACTTCTGCATGCGTGTCCATTTCAGCCTAGGATCGCCAGAGCATGAAATGTACAGAGTGGATGAGTGCGTCGCGCTTTGCTGTGACTCTGGGTTGGGCTGTACTCGCGTTTGTCTTGAGTGGTCTGCAGTTGCTGTTTCCACCTTTAGCAGGCAGCGTTGTGCTTGGTTGGAGGTCCTTTGCTCCATTTTTGGTACTAGAACATCGTCGGAGGCTGACGCCCTGCTCTTGCTGTCAGACATGCTCGGCCCGTCTAGCTGCTGCCGCACATGAAGATACAGTGTTGCTATAGGAATACAACATTTTTATATCACATAAAAATTTACACTAGTACTAATCTGAGACGATACGGCACAGCCCTACGTCATCTTAAGATTCTAGATGAGTCAGAGCATTAAAAACAAACTCATTGTTACACCATTATACTACAACAAGAAGATCCTTGTCTTTGTTTTATATTTTTTAATGCCTAATATTTAAACATTACTCTGTATGGGTCTGCTAATTCTCACGTTAACAGATGGGGCAAAGTGCAGTGAGAGCACTGGGGCATCAAGAAGTGACTTTGTGTCTGTGGGAAAACTGAATCTGAACAGCGTTCCCGAGGTCAGGACCGGCTCTGAGTCAAAGTGGCATCTGCAGCTTTCATTCACAAAAAAAAAAAGAGCGTGACTACGAATCTGAAACGCCCCAGAACCCTGACAGTGTCCCAAGCCCTCTGAAAACCATAAGGAAAAACCGGGATTTGTGATTAGGACATGTGGAGTACAAGGTGACAGCTGCAAGCACAATGAGCCCAAATCAGATCTGACAGGGGTGCAAACTGCCCAGCTAACATCTGCTCTACACAGGCCCGCTGTTCACACAACAGTTAGCATTTGACTAAACTCAAATAGCACTGTGAAATTCACACAAGCCTCATATGAAAAGCAATAACCAAATTTCAACCACATCCTCTTCAATCAACTTGCATGCTATGTCTCTACAGTCTGGACTGAAGAGACACTTTCAAGCTTCTGCTGCAGGGACAAAAGGATGTGCATTTATATACAAATGTGTGTGTGTGTGTGTGTGTGGTTGTGGTGGTACTACTGAAATAAGACTATAGCTGTAGTCCTGCTTCATGGCCTCCTCCCTGTGCTGGGTGCTTGCAGACAGCAAAGATGAGATCAAGAGCCGCACAGAGCGATAATGAAGAAGGACTTACAGCAGCCACAATGAACGGGCTGCACAGGCTACATGCACAGATTTAGGATCAGACCAGGAAGACTGGGAGCACGGCAAAGGTGTCTGACAAGCAGTGGACACCAGAAATACCTGGAGATTTAAAAAGAAATGGCCAAAAAAAATGTGCAGGCAGCTCCAACACTCTGGATCAGCGGGTTACCGTCTAGTTTATAAAAAATCGCGGCTGTAATGCAGAGACCGGGGTCTGCTGCAGGTTCTCAGAAACCCAACACAAAGCTCTACAGTCATTTCTGCAGGCATCAAAGGTAAAGCACAGGTTTGAGAGGAAGCACGCTTCCGTCTCCATATATGGTCGCATTGCATGTACAAAAAAATGTCATACATTTCACAAACACACAGAGGCCCAACATCATGAGTGCGCTTACCTGGGCTCGGGGAGGATGATTTTCTTGCTCGCCCGGGCCGCGGGGGTAGATTTGCTCTTCTCCATCGCCATCAAGTAACTGACATCGGCGAGTACCGCTTCGAGGTCCGCCATCTTTCGACCCTGGGACGACCAAATCGATGAAATAAGCGGGCTGGAGAGGGTGGCTTTTGATTTAGGGGATTAAAAACAACGTCCTCCGCCAGATGTGACCAGCATCAAGGGCCAAGGCGCGCTGTCGGCCGGATGAATGGACGGCGGGGCTGGCCGGGTACTGGCAAACGGCGGCGGTGTCTGCGGCTCCAAGTCTCTTCAAACTAGCATCATTGTGACAGGAAAAAGGAAAGTCATGAGGGGAGGCAGGGGTCAGGGTTAGCTGCGATGTGTGCAATAAGCAGGCCCGCTAGATCACCGTCCCTGTAATCCCATTTAGTGCGGGGGGGGGGAAAGGCTGTAGAGCCGGGATGTGTCTCAGATCGGTGCGATGCACCGGGATATGTCAGACTCCACAGGTCTCCGGGGACTTCCCTGCTCCTCGCGTGTCCAAACCACTGGTTTGTCTCCAGTGCGACATGTGCCACAGGAGGGAGGCGGGGGGGGGCAGGAGGGGTGTTCCTGAAAATGTAAACACTGCTGCCGAAAAATACGTTGTAATCTTAGCGGGATGGCAGGCTCCTTCCCTGTGACACAGAATCAGCCACGCCGCGTCTTAATCAGCGAGGACGGGGGCATCGAGAATGGAGAGCCGCTGCTGGACCATCAGGGTGCTCGGTCGGTGCAGCAGAGATGCTAAGCTCTCAGGAGGGTGCTGGCAGAAATACAAGCGTGCAGCAGTGGTTCAGGACGAGCCGGGATTCCTGCTCTGCATGCCAGTATCCGCACCGCGCTGCTGGACGGCGGCTTCCTGTGTAACGCTAAGGCTCAAAACCTTCTTCACTGACTCGCCAATCTCTCACACACGCAAAAAGTCGCCCTAAAAGATGCGTTTAAACTCCTTCGAGGGGTCTGGCACCAAATCCTGCCTGGGCGTGAAGGTGTGAAACCAAGTAATCAGCGGCCACATCCAGCGTCGCCCAGCCGAGTGCTTCCAGCCTCCACCGGGGTCGATATTTGGGCTCGTTCGCTAGTTAGCCACCACGCTAGCTAGCAAAATGAAACCTGCTAGCCACGAGGCTAACTACCCACTGAGACACAGAGCGGCCCCCTGCACGTTTATTTGGAGCGGTTTCACTTCAGCACACACATAAAAACGCTCTGGTTGCAAAGACAGTCACCTGCAGGCAGACAAACGCTGATTTTCTTAATAACGTTAAGCTAATGGCCGCGAACAAATGGGGACTCGTATTGGGGAAGTCTTGCAGCGTTTCCGCGAAACGGTCCTCGACAGCCCAATGGATTCAAAAACAGGGACAAAATTTCAAAAAATTAATCCATAGCTGGTTGTCCAGTTACCCCGAGCGTTAGTTAAGGGGACCCTCCCCACCTTGAGACCCAGCACAGAGCTGCTGACGGTGACGCCGATGATGGAGGAGGGAGCTGGAAGTCGGCTGGTCAGCGGTGGTTCGCCTGTTTAAACGCTAACTTTTCTTCCTCTCTGTGAACGGTGGCTGGCTGATTTCGCGGCGAGCCGAGCTGTAACTATCGCCACACCGGGCCGTGTAAAATTAACTGTAATAAAAATAATAATAACGCTACGCTGGCGTGCGTCTCAGAGCTGAAATCAAAGGCGCAGAGCCGAGCAGGTCTTCGGGCTCCGCGCCGCCCCGCGCCTCTCCAGCCTGCCTACCAGGTCTCCGTCCCCGCGGAACCCTCGCTCGGCTGCTTAAACGCTGCAGCCTCAAACAGGTCTCCGTCCGCAGCCTCCGGGCCGAGTGCCAATCGGTGATGTCCGCTTCTTTCGATTAAGCTGTTCGTCCACGGCTCCGATATGGCACATGTTTCGCTGAAATCCTCTTTCTCCGTATTTTTCTGTCTATTTGCGAGCACAGAGCCACTGCTTGCTTTGTAGTTCGACTTCCTCCCACTGCGGCGGGGAGCGGCTCGGAAACCACGGAGCGGCTCGCTGTTGGTGGAATGGAGTGCGTCACCGGAGGTGCTGGGGAGGAAAGGGTCGGTGTTTTAGCTGTTCGTGCATTTCTTTCTGTTTACAAACAAACGCGGTGCGTTTTTAATAACGAGCAGTGACGTGCCCCCGTTACAGACGTGGACGCTGCTTGCGGAGGACAGCTTCGACCTGCCTGCAGATAATTTCCCACAGGGGCTACATTACAGCGAGGGAGCGAGTGGACAGCTCTGTCCCCCCTGCACTTCACTGTGCATACCAGCAGACTACACTACCCCTCTGCTCCGTGCTGTTTTTCGCAGTGAATGGGAATAGTCACGAAGTAGCAGTTTCCGACAATTAATATTGCAACACTCTATTTTGTGCCAGGATAGCCCACCGGACGCATAGACTGCTCTGGTGGAAATGCAGTGCCATTCCCTGGCCGCCGGTGGTAATGCTCTAATGTGGACGGGCCAAGGGGCTGCAGTGGGCCTGCACACTGAAACAGCACCAGCAGAAACAGGAGCATCCGGAGCAGGGATGCTCTGGATGAAAACTAGATGCAGTGGCCATTAGATTCAAAAGTCTGGGACCACTGGCGATAATGGTGTTTTACATTTGTATCAAATTGAGCAGCTTCACCTTCACAATTTTCAGCGACAAGTTGAATTTGTTAAAGAGAAGAATGAGAATTTCAGTAAGGACAGCAGCACTTTGAGCAGCATTACACCTGTGACAAGGTGTACGGAGCTTCTTGTTGTCCCAAAGGACTGACTGAGGTCTTGTGATTCTGGAGGAAAGGCCGTGTCAGTCAGCACTCGTTGGTTTTCGAGCTCTTCTTGAATTATGAATCCTCTGCCTGCTGTTCAGTTCATTTCAGTTTTATTTATACAACACCAAATCACAACAAACAATCACCTCAAGGTGCTTTATATCGTAAGTTAAGACTCTACCCCAGCAATCGGACAACCCCCTCTATAAGCAACCACTTGGCAACAGTGGGGAGGAAAAACTCCCTTTTAAAAGCTCGAAACCTCGGGCAGAACCAGGACCAGGGAGGGGCAGCCATCCGCTGCAACTGGTTGCACAAAAGACACACTGTGATTCAAACCATTGCAGTGCAGTACCTTTAATACCTATGGCGTGCTCTCACTGCTGTAATAAAATATTCTCATGTTCCTGTGCTAAACTGGCCCCCAGTGAAAACATTTGGCACATGACGAAACAGAAGATTTATAATAGCCCCGCACTGTTGAGCAAATATGCAGGTCCATCTGCTGTGGTGACCCATCCACGCATGCATGCATTTTCTTCCGCTTATCCAATTCGCCAGCCTGTCACAGGTCTAACACACAGAGAACCCAGGGAGAACCCACACAGACAAGGGGAGAACATGCAAAATCCACACAGACAGGCCAGATGGTGGATTTGAACCCAGGACCTTCTTGCTGTGATGCAGCACCCACCACCTTGCTGCCAGCTGTTGTGACCCCTTGTGGAAATATTGGGAGCAGCTGAAAGGACTGTATTTCTTTTGTGTTCTGCCCCCATGTCCTGAAAGCTGTTACTGACTCTCCTGGTTAAAGTCCAGAGCTTGATTCGACTCACCGCTCTTGTGGTGAAGTGTGGTATTACACAGAAACGATGCCGGGCTCTAGCACAGCTTCAGCTGATACCTCTTCAACACACAGTCATTTTAGGCTTGGAGTCTTAGCAGTTGTTTCTTCACAGTCTCACTTAAGTGAATTTCTAGTTTTAAATATAGGAACAATCCCCTTTAATGATTACTGAATTATCAAAAATTATTGAATTATCAAAGATAATAAGATATCAAGCTGTCAGGAAGGGCATCCGGTATCAAACTCTGCCAAATAAAACATGCAGAGCTCCCCGCTGTGGCGACAGAAAGTCGCTTCTTCTGCTTTAGTAAGCAGCAGCATTTGATTAGGCAAGTAGTTCATTAGCTATGCAAATATTTGTAACCATTAGGCTTACATTTATTAATCTGACAGACACCGAGCTGTTGCATGATAAGCTATAAACTTTTCATCGACCTTTATTAACAGGTAGCCTCTGTACAGTGTCGTGTGAGTTGTGCACAAGTGTGGGTGGAACGTATTACTCATTCAGTAAATCCATTCGATAAGCAGATACATTGGTGGAAGTCAGTAAGGTTTAAGAAAAACAGTTTATTTAGCACGGGCAAGCAGCAGGGGTCAAAGGTGAAGGGTCACATGCTAGAAAGGGTTTGGTGTAAGTTGTTACTGCTGAATACGGCGGATGGACTGGATCTGAGGGGTCTGGCAGTGAGAGCCAAACTCCCTGAAGTGTTTGTACTCCCCACAGTGACGATCACACTCCATGATATACTGGTATCCACGATAACCAGGGTACTGGTAGCACACAAATCTGCAGAGAAGCGACAGAGGCAGAAGGACGTGTGAAATGTTGCAAAAGCATATTGTGAAAGTCTGAGTAGAGTTATTTTTTGAAGTGCTGCGAGGAGGGCGGTAAAAAAAAGGAAAGGAGGATAAAAATGTGGAAGGAAAGCAGCTGGGGACACTCACGCTCCAGAATGGATCCTGAGAGAGCCAACTTCATTGTTGCACCAGCCCATGGCCTGGAGGGAGGGATAATCATCGCTAAGCTCACCCTTACGGCCCAGGAAGTTCTCACGCTCATAGATAGTCATACGACACTCTCTGTGGTTCTGGAGGCGGGGGAGGTAAACAAACAACACATCTGAGTCGTTTTCCTGCTCAGGAAATCTACATTACTGACTTATCAGTCACACCGACATTCACACACAACGCAGGTATTTCAGTGAGAGGAAAAGACCAGCAGCAGGCGAAAGGTCACTTACAGCACAGGCAATAGGTCTGAAGGAGGTCAGTCTCTCAATGTGATAGGCATTGCTACCTCCGAAAGCATCACACTGGGGGTACTCTCCCCTCTCCAGGACAAACTGCTGTCCCTGATAGGAGGCATGCTCGTAACCCACCCAGCTGGGGGAAAGCAAGGAAAGAAAGACCCGTTACCTCATCCCGAAGGTCCCAAACGTCACTTGCACAAAGCTTAATAACATCGTGTCATGTTAACCATATGTCACTTTATGACGGTGCTGCATTTTCTCCTCGTTTCTGTGCGCAGATATCAGTTTACTCACGCTCCACTCTCCACCTTGAGGGAGCGCACGGTCTCGAAGCCAAACTCCATCACGTTGCAGCACTCGGAGGTGAACTCATGGCGGCGGCCCTGGAAGCACTCCTCATCAAAGACGATGATCTAACGGGGAGATAAGGACATGCAGAGGCAGCTGATGGCTACAGTATCAAACGCTAACCTGATGACTGAAGTCCCTTCAGCAGCTCAAAGACACAAAACTCTGTTGGCTGCGCTAATTGCACTAAATTGGGAGACAAACCACTTTTAACGAGACTTAATACACAACTGTGTAACATTAAAATCTTAATGAAGTTTTTATAGCGTCCCAGTGCATTTATTGGCTGCTCTTCCTGATGCTTAACTGTGTGAGACGTTTCACAAGCAGCAGCTCGTGGCCACATCTCAGGGAAAGCTTAAAGGTTGAAAGGCAGACCACAGACGGTGATGAATAAAGCTCTTCTTCCATCTGCAGACTCACCTTCCAGTGGCCGGAGAACTTGGTGCAATGGTGAGTCATCTTGTCTGGAAGGGAGAAAACAGAAGGAAGAATTCCATGCAAGAGCGCTAACAATGAACGGATCGCAGTGACAACAGGGAAGCCACACAGTCTGACGGCTTAGCCATCATTTTATTCTGATGCAGAGAGAAAGTTAAGCGTGAGAGTCTGAATGAACATCTGAACAGCTAAAGACAGATGTGTGAAAGAGAGCTTTAAAAAACACAAACTGGAGACCTACTGAGAGAAGCCCGTCATCGTAATGGAAAACAAGCATGTTAAACATTAAATGGCCTATGCAGCAGGAGCAGTGTGCATTTTAAAAGGCCAAAAGGCACTTTCACCATAATGGGCAGGATACTGGAATCAGCCTGAATGTGTGATTCCTCTGTGGGAAGCACCAGCGTCTATTTATAGTTTGTATACCACAATGAAGAGGCTTCATCCAGCCTTCTCTAACTCTTTCTCGCTCTCATTCTAGTTTTTCTGCCCATTTCTAAGATTTTTCCATCATCACCACTATTCATCTCAGCCACTGGGTGCAGTGATTTCAGCCCTGGAGCCTGGACGGTGCGTGTTTAGAGGGGGGGTTGGATATAGATGTGTGAATATAGGGGGATGCTATACCCTGGCTGTGCTGCCCTGGCTGGCCGTGCTGGATGGCTGTGCCGGCTGGGTGAGGGACAGGGACTCACCTTGCTTTGATGCCCTTGGGTTGTCCTGCCGTGAGAGTGAGAGGAGCCACGCGCCCCCACCCTTTTAAAGCCTCCCCTGGCAGGGGGCCATGCTGAAAGCCCCGGCTCAGCAGCAGGGAGGGGCTTTTCTGTCTCCCCCCGACAAAAGCATCGTTAATCTATGGAGGGGCAGAAGTGCAGACACCACATTATCACCGTGGGCAGTGGACACAGAGACTCAGGAATATAAGAAATGCGAGATACAGTGCACACTGAGAAAATACTGAGGGCCAAGGACACGAGAGAGGCCAGAGGACGGAGAGTAGAGATGCAGCGGGAAGCGGTTTCACTATTTATTTCAATGAAGGGCTGCAAGTGAAGACAGATAAACGTGGCAATCATTTTCTCACTTAATCGGTTCTTTGTTTTTTCCATTAAATGTCTGAAACGAGCAAATGTGATAATGAGCTGTCAGAGAATGAGAATTTGTCGAAGATGTTAGAATTACAGACAGAACGAGCGTGTCTGTTCATGTTGGCGGCATAGCGGACGAGCTGGCCGTGACGGCGCTCTGTCCACTAAAGGGAGGGATCAGCAGCAGAGTTCAGGAGCTCGCTGGAATATCTGTGTTTGTGTCTTCCCATGAAACGTCCTGAACACAGTAAAAACACGAAAACCTTTCAGATAATTTGATTTTTTTAAGATGTTAGAATAGAGCGTCCATACAGCAGTTTGTCTTAACCACAAAAAAGAAGAATCTGTGTGTGTGTGTGTGTGTGTGTGTGTGTGTGTGCATCAGTTAAAGCACTAACTGTGACATCTATGACTGAGTGCCTGAAAACAGGAAAACAGCCCTAAACTGCTCAATCTGATATGCTGCTTATTTCTGCTCCCAAGTTTACAACAATGCATAACAAAGTCCCGTCCTCCACTGTTCCCAGTCGCCTTAATGTCACCTCTGCTGTCAGCTGTTCAGGCAGGTCGCCACATGTTTGCCATCATTGGTGCAGACTAGCTACATGAAGTCTGAGGAACAAAAACAGCCTCATGCATGTGTCAGGGCAACATGATTTTGTGTGTAGATAGTGCTCTTGTGAAACCCTCCGATGTGTACTCACAGAAATGTAAACTGCACAGAGGAAGTTATTCGTCTAGTTGTGCCAGATACTAATACTTCCATACCAGAACGCTCCCCAGCATGAGGCTCAGGCAGGCAGCCCCGGTCTCTGCTGCCATGTTAAAGCTCAACTGCAGCGCGTGGGAAAATCATTTTCAGTGTTCTAGCAAGAATATGATCACATCACAGCAGCACTGCTGTATTTTAATTTACTGCTGTTATGTTCATGATTAAAGTCATGCAGTGTTGCTTTTAATCACATGTTCAGCAAGCTCACAAAAATATAAGCCTTCAATATTTAAACTGGTTTAACCAGCATGCGTACTAGCTAGGACTTGTGTGTGTGTGTGTGTGTGTGTGTTAGAGTGCTTACATAATCAACCACTTGTAAACAAGAGAGCAGAGGCACTTGTATGGACAGCACAGATTTATCCTTATTTCCTGTGAGCCCAAAGGAATCCAGCTCATCCACCACTTTCAGGCATAATTCACTGCTTCATATCGTCATATACAATAACACACCATCAGCCCGACTTAATCACCGTGTAAAAGGTCATTTCTGTAAAATGAAAACAGAAACGCCAAAAGAATTCCTCCCTGAAAGAGTAAAATTGAAGCAACTCATTTATAACAGGTAGGTCAAAATCACAGGACCAGCCAAATCAATGGGTTTTCTCATTTTGTTACACAACACAACAAAAACTGGTCTGACTCATCTGAAGTTAACAGGACAATGTTCACTTCAAAGGGGGGCTGAGACGCTCAGGAAGGCCTCCTGAGACATGACAGTCATCAGAAAATTGACCAGCTAAAATGAAAGGGAGAGTCAAAAATCAATAAGTTCCTTTCATTTGGTAGTACAAAGGTCTCCCGGACATTTTGTGTCAGTGTAAGAACATAAAAGGAGAACAAGGGTCAGTGGATTTAAAACCCGAGCAGTGTTTTCTGTGTAGAAAGTTGTTTCCAGAAACCCAGAATAGCCCTCTTATTGTTAGAAATCTAAGAAATCTATTTCTTTCCATCTTTTCATCGGCTCTCCTGACAACCACCCATCGGATCTTCTTCGGACTTGGCAGGCTTACTCCCGGGAAGCTTTGGGGCAAATCTGAGGTCATTCTTAGGAGGGATGACGTGGGGGTCTTTTTCCTGTTACTAGGCAATCAGTGGATGGAGTCTGTTACCTTTGTAACAATGCATCATCATCAAATGATGTCACAGTTCTAAGCTCTTGCACTTGATTTGTGCCATCAAAAATGATTACACACTCTTATATCACCTCCTGATGATGTCAGCAAGGTGTGCCGCACCCCACAGCAAACCTGAATTTTAGTCAGGGTTGCTGGTTCGAGTCCCTGTCCGAGCCATTGTGTCCGGGGGCAAGACACTTAACCCACATTGCCTAAGTGTGAATGTGTTTGGTGGTGGTCGGAGGGAGCGTAGGTGCAAACTGGCAGCCACGCTTCTGTCAGACTGCCCCAGGGCAGCTGTGGCTACATTGGTAGCTTACCACCACCAAGTATGATTGAGGTGTGAATGAATGGTGCTGGAAATTATAAAGTGTCTTTGGGTACCTTGAAAAGCGCTATATAAGTCTAAGGAATTATTATTATTATCAAATCGTTGCCAGCGAGCTGCACTGTTGGCATGTTCCTCTATCACCATGAACTCACGCCATCATTATTTGAACTGAACTCCATCCTGCTGTCTGAATGCATACTAGGAAAACCAAATATTAATAGCCAGCATATGCAGCAGTTGTCTTTATGCATTTATGAGTTACTTTGCTAAAAATACTGGTGATTATTATTATTATTATTATTAATTTATTTATTTGTTTTTAGAAAATTATCAAGCTTTGTTTTTTTTTAAGAAATGAAACTATGTCTGTGTTGCATTCAAAGTACTGTTAAATTAATTAACCTACCATTGGCTTTTTTATGGGCTTTACTAACAATATTCAATTCAGTTTAATTTTATTCATATAGCGCCAAATTACAACAAACAGTCACCTCAAGGGGCTTTATATTGTAGGTAAAGACCCTACAATAATACAGAGAAAACCCAACAGTCAAAACGACCCCCTGTGAGCAAGCACTTGGTGACAGTGGGAAGGAAAAACTCCCTTTTAACAGGAAGAAACCTCCGGCAGAACCAGTCTCAGGGAGGGGAAGTCATCTGCTGAGGGGGAGAGAGACAGGACAAAATGGACTAGTTCTAGTTCTTATATATATATATATATATATATATATATATAGCGCTTTTCTACTCTTCAGAGCACTCAAAGCACTTATACGGACACACTGTGGAAGAGAGACAGAGATTAATAATAATGATTAAATACAGAGTGAAGTATAAACAAGTAAATAAGGTGAATCAAAAGAAACAGTGCATCATGGGGAACCCCCCACCCCCACCCCAGCAGCCTAGGCCTATAGCAGCATAACTAAGGAGGTTTCAGGGTCATCTGATCCAGCCCTAACTATAAGCTTGATCATAAAGTTTTAAGCCTAATCTTAAAAATAGAGAGGGTGTCCGTCTCCTGAATCCAAACTGGGAGCTGGTTCCACAGAAGAGGGGCCTGAAAGCTGAAGGCTCTGCCTCCCATTCTACTCTGAAGTATCCAAGGAACCACAAGTAAGCCAGCAAAGTGCTCTATTGGGGTGATATGGTACTATGAGGTCTTTGAAGTGAGATGGGGCCTGATTATGCAAGACCTTGTATGTGAGGAGAAGAATTTAAACACTGAGTTTCTAATTTTAGAGATATTGTGTAAATACAAGAAAGCAGTCTTGCATATTTGTTTAATATGCCTGTTGAATATCCAGTATAGATAGATAAAAACTTAATACGAGTATTGTTACTCATTAATGGTGTGAAATAAAACACTTGTTCGTTTGTTCTGTGCTACAGACGCGTTCCTTCACAGTATGGAGGTTTATTCATCCAGGTAAAAGTCTCCTTCACATTAAAAGTCTCTTTTTCAAGAGAAATGACAGCAAACACAATCAGAGCCCATTTTATGCAGTGTCAGCCTTATAGATTACACTGCAGGATTAGTTCACATATTAAACACAATTTAATCCCGCGTCCATCGTGGAAATGATCACAGCTGAAGTGATGTAATCCACACATAATCCATCTGTCGTAATCCCAGAATTATCACCACCAACAACAACAGCCTTTATTCCACCTCAGAAGGAGGAATCCTTCACAGCTGTGAGTGAAATATGAACTTCAGCAGTTCAGTTTAAGCTTATCCCCTCCTGTAATGATGGTGCAGTGTAAAGTTGGGGTTATTCTAATAAACCCAAGCTTGTACTTGGACTGGTATGGCCCTGCTGACAGTTACTGCTGTTCCTGACCGGCTGATTAGGGCATTCAACATTACACCATAAAGTATCTGAACAAATGCTGCCTGTGCTCCGTGTAGCCTCGGCAAACATCAGCCGGGCAGTGGATTAATAATAGAAATGGAGTGTAAACTTATTACCAAAGCTGGCAGGTTGTCCTCAAAGACGTCTTAACATGGACATTCCAGAGCGGGCGGGAATCTGACACAGATAAAGGCAAGACGTGTTTTTCTTTGAACGTTTGACTTTCAGAGTGTTACGCTTGGATGTTTACAGGAAAAGCTGCAGAAATAACTATGTAAGGAACAAAATCCAAGCTCCGTCTGACCTCCTCACAGCGGAGCAGCAGCAGCCTGGAGTGGGTGCAGTGAAGCCAGATGGACAATAAATACTGTGTTTATATGATAGTTGTGCCCTGTGTGCAAGAAGATGAAGAAGACGAAGAAGAAGACACTGTCCTGTGTTGACTACTATAAAATCATTTTCTGTCTCTGGTAGAAGAACTGAATTATTATGTGCACAAATGTTGGTTTTGGAAAATTGCAGAAAATGTCAGATGCCGAACCTGTTGTTGCCTGGAAAGGTGTTTTATGGGACAGGAACGTGTTTACCATCTGTCAGGTCGTTCCGGTTAAAAGTAAGTGAAGAGTAATGAGGTTCACCACATCAGTGATAATAAGAATATCCAAAGTTGGCTAACACCAGCTAAATTAGCCACTGGAAGCAGTCAGCAGCAGTGAGGAAAGCCCCCAGTGAAGCAGCTCTGGTGGATCTGAATCCCTGTGCATTCACTGAAGTGGAAGAGAGAAAGCCTCCAGTAAACCGATTATCTTTGAGTTTATTAAGGTTTATTCTGCAAAAATGCCACAAAATCACAGCATTTTATTTTAAATGTAACTCGTAGTGTGCTCCATTCTTTCTGTGGAGATTATATAGAAGACCAGCACGAACATGTGCATTCATTGCTCATTGTCTGTAGGTTGTTGCTGTTGAAATTCTCCAAAACCAAGAAATTGTGATGATTTAAAATAGAAATTGTGTGTTTTGAAGTCCAGAGCTGAAGCATATGTTGTGTTGGTGTGTGAGCTTTCCTGTGTAGGTGACAGAGAGAGTGGATTACCTCTTTGTGTCCTGTGGACCTTTGCATTCCTCGGCTCTACATGCAACTATAGCTCACAGGCCGGCCAGCCCAACACATGGAAAAGAATGCCTTGGTCAGTGGTTTCCTTTGATAGCAAAATGCTTACAGGCAGGCCAGAGGGGCCGGCGGTGTTTCCAGGCTATGTGATGACCTGCTGGCTTTGGCACAGGCCAACAGTGATGACGAGAGGCTTTCTATTGTGCTGTGAGCCTCTACGTTTGGCCTTTGCCAGAGTATAAAAGCTTGGGTTGAGCGCTGAAGGGACCAGCACGAGCTAGCCTCCCTCACACAGCACTGCAAGCTATACTGACGCAGGTAAGCACACACAGACGCAGACATACACCCCAGAACACCCAGCATTGTACAGCAGGACACCCACACATCCAGAGCCAGGGCCCACTCCCAGCTTAACCTCCATCATCCCGGGGAAAGAGCAAAACAACGCCCAAATGAACCTCCCACATAAACTTCAGACTTGTGCTACTAGTCCAAACCCCAAAAAACACTGCCTGCCTACCAGCTCTCTGTCAGTGTTGACACCTCATCTGGGCCACATTTAACCTCACTTGTCCTTCCCTTTCACTTTCTCCTCTGAAACCTGTCACTTCCATTTACACCTCTGTTTCTTTTTATCCCCTTGTCTTCCTCCATCTCTCACCCAGACTCGCCTGAAGCCCCTCACCATGTCTCAGACTGCCAAGTCCGCCTCCAGCCAGGGCACCGATGCCAAGGACAAGGGAGCCCCAGCTCCAGCTGCCACCAGCAAGGCCACCAAGACCGGAGAGCCTGGCATGGGATCCTTCAGAGTGAGTCACTGCAGCAGGCTGAATGTGTGCATGTTATTTAACCTGAAGGGATCAGTTCATGACAAATCCGGAGGAAGCATACTTCCCATCCGTGCACCAGTGCAGTCAGTTTGAAGTTTATCTGCTGAAGTTTTGAAATAGATGCTGGCCATTTTAGTTTAAATACTGAGACTTTGAGCACTGCAAATAATGTTTAGCCAGAATGTAGTGAGGCTGTGAGAAAAAGGAATAACCTCTATACCCTCTAAAGACTCTCTTTATACATGTTACTGCCTCACAGGGCTTTAGAAATGTGGCTGAAGCTAAAGTTAAACTACCTAATATTCTGTAGTCTACTGAATAATGTTTTATACTGTAAAATCTTACATGCAGCCACATCAAAAGCATATTTCTGAAGTATAAAGTAGTTTGGTTTGAGAATGTGAGTAATTAGTTACTTCAGTCAGTGCTGAGGGCCTAAAGGGGAAACTGCTGTTTAACAAAGCGACAACATGCGGTTTAAAACCGTCCACATGAACGAGACGTGTAATACCACATCAGGCCAAGAGATGGCGCAGTGACTCAACTGTTATTATTTTAACCACACAAGTCATTAAGAACAGCATTTACAAAAGACAGCCATTATAAATAAAAGTGAAACGGGGCGGCTGTGGCTCAGGAGGCAGAGCGGGTTGGTGGTGCGAACATGAACCAGTTCCTTTACCAGAAGTATTTATCATCACTTGTTGTTGTGACAGCAAATTCTACATAACTTTAATCTGAAAAGGAACTTTTACCAAAGTAAGACACCGTGGGAGGACTGGATTGTACTGAGTGGTTGTACGAGCTGCAGTGTGTCCTCTGTGCAGATCATGCTGTTCGACCAGGAGAACTTCCAGGGCAGGATGATCGAGGTCCAGAATGAGTGTATGAACGTGTGTGACCGTGGCATGGATAGAGTGCGTAGTATCATTGTGGCAGCTGCGGCCCGTAAGTGACACACACACACACACACACACACAAAAACCTGATTTAAGCAGCTACCTACATATTTTCTGTATTCATATATTTTTCACTTTTGTCTTTCCTCAAATTCTCTCCTGCCCCTTTCCCACCCAAACCTTTTGCCCCCCACCCTGTGCACGGTGTCCCCCCTTCTCCAGCTTTGTTGCCTTCGAGCAGACTAACTTCCGTGGGGAGATGTTCATCCTGGAGAAGGGAGAGTATCCTCGCTGGGATACCTGGAGCAACTCCTACCGCAGCGACTGCCTCATGTCCCTCAGGCCCATCCGAATGGTAAACTGAGCTGTTTGATTTCTTGTGAAATGGGAGAATATGGTTATTCTAAGTTCTCAGACCCCAGGTTTATGGACCAACAAATTTGAGAAACTGGAACCAGAAAAAAGTTTGACATGTATCCTTGAAAAAGTACTGAAATGCTCAGTTGACCATCAAGATGGTTAATCTGCATGGATTATAGTATATCTTACATCATCAGTGGGTTTTAGCAGGAAATCAATTCATAAACTCGAGCCTTGGAATCTGTGGAGCCCCACTGCCATCCACACAACATGTTCTTACACAACCAGGAAAATTTAGTGTCTGAGGTGCAGAAACTACATTTTATTCTTCCATTTCCTGCCTGCAGGACAGCATGGAGCACAAGATCTGCCTGTATGAGCTCTCTGACTTCAAGGGCAACAAGATGGAGATCCAGGAGGATGATGTGCCCACCCTCTGGGCGCATGGCTTCTGCGACAGAGTGGGCAGCGTGAGGGTGCCAGGAGGAGCGTGAGTAGACATGTTTACTGCCTGTGCCCAAAACAGATGCATTCAGCAGAACAGCACAACTTGCAGGCCTGTGTGACAATAAGAAAATACTCTGGAAGCAAATCTGTCTGCTCATTTCTCAGGTAGAACATCAAACAGAGGCTCTGAACTGGCAACAGTGTTTCAGCTGGAGGCTCAGGGGAAGCCCCAGGCCTCCAGTGATGACATGTCACCACAAGGCTTAAAGCTGATGCATGTCCTTTATTTTGAGCCAGAAATTTTCTTCACATAATTATATCTCCGGTACAGATTTGTTCATTTGTAACATAAGCTTCCAGAACAGCACCACTGTTCCTTAGCATGCATCCTGAAAGCATGTAGAACCCTCCGGGAGACACATCCTCACCAGAATATTCACAAATTTAATGTTTGGGTGTTGGAGCTGGTAATGACCCCGTGAATCCTCTCCAGGGGACCTTAGAATCTCCTAGTTAATACTAGAAACCCCTAAAAGGACTCCCAGAACCTTCTTTTGGACACTTAGAACATCTTAAAGGAACCCCAGGGTCTCCTAAAATGCTACTGAGAACCCTTTAAGTGATCCCTGGAAGGAGAACCAGGAGAACCTCTCTCATGACTAATTGAACCTCCTTAAATGACCTCTACAGAGGCTCTTTAAGAATACTTGGAAGTTACTTTAGCCACTGACCACTAGAACCTCATAAGCAATGATCCTTCAGCTCCCTAAAGCGGACTGAGAAGTAGGACTTCCTTAATGACCATTAACCATCCTTAAAAACGCCTTAAAGACCCTCATTCGGGACATGTGGTATGTTTAATGACCACTAGGTCTCCTAAAATACTTCTAGTGTCTCCTCAGTGACCACCAGAACCTTTTCACCACAAGAATTTCAACACTGAACATTAAACTTCATAAGGACTTGTAAGAACCTCCTACAAGACCTGTAAAACCTCTCCGGTCACCACTAGAACGAGCTTCCAGTGGTTCAGTGAGAGGTCCTTTCCTTCTCAGTGAGGCCTGCAGCTGCCCTGTTCTCTGTTGTACCCTAAATGTCAAATACGATTCTGAAAACATTTATGGGGATATTAACCCACATATATGAACATCCTATGATAAACACAGGTGACAGTAAACTCAGCAGCAGCTCTCCTTTCCCCTGTGCATGTGTCTCTCAGGTGGGTGGGTTACCAGTACCCTGGATACAGAGGCTACCAGTACCTGTTTGAGTGCGGTGACTACAGACACTACAATGACTTCTGCGCCTTCCAGCCCCAGATCCAGTCCATGCGCCGTATCAGGGACATGCAGTTCCACCAGAGAGGATGCTTCACCTTCACCTCCGCCAGCAAGTGAATGACACCTTGGCTGCCCGGTGCTGTTGCAGCCACTAGTGCTCAGCTTTTTATCTCTCCAAACAAGCCCTTCTCAGTCTCCAGTGCTTTCCTTAATCCCCACATCATCGCTCCATCCCAGAGGAAAGACAGAATGAGAGCACATACACTGGACAACATTAAGTGACTAGCAATACCAAACTGAACCAAAGAAAGGCTACACATAACCATTACTTACCAAGTCCATGAAGATTATCATGAAAGTGGGACAAAGTGGAGTATTGCATAGTTGGAGGCTCGTGTATGAGTTATGGCTGAAAAATTCCCAACACGGCTCGGAGGGAGGCTGTATCATCGCCGTGACACCTGGGGCTGTGATGGGCAGGAAATGTAATCTAGCAGAAGTTAGATTTTACCAAACACAGACACACATAATCCCGTATGCTTCCATGCACCGGTAGCATCTGCTCCTATACGCTCTGGTCGAAGGCTTTCCAGTTTTCTGTATCCTGAGCCTCCGCATGCGAGGCCTCGGACAAATCTCCACCGTTAATTATTCGCCACCAGTCTGTCACCAGAGAGGTAATTTCCGGGGGTCGACCCTCCGTATCGAAGGTCAGGAAACTGAATCGAAGGAAAGAAGAACAGACAGAGAAAATGGTTTCCTTTTAAATGTTGACCCGAGCTGCTCACAAATCAGTGGATTTATTAAAAGCAATGTTCGGCATAATAGCGGTTCCGGCGCCGAGCTCAGCCCGGAGATTATAACAGCAGATGCTCGACGATTACTCCACCATTTACCGTGTGTTCGGCGTTCAAACCACAAAACACGTACGCCGACAGACACTTTATCAGCATTTAAAACCATATGGGTTCATCGTGGAAGCAATACGTAACTGAACCAAAGCAAGAATACAT
>JAMQGT020001868.1:0-50994 GCA_024447675.2 Pterophyllum scalare
GCTGTTATGTCAGTACTTGGTTCAGATTATGTGCTAACACTGTGTCTTATTTGAATTGTTCTGCCAGAGAGGATATTTCAGTCGGTGGAAAAAAAAAAAAAAGCAAACTGCATTGGAGGGGAACTGGGATGGGGAGTGTTAGGAGGCAGCAGGTTAGGCAGGTGACATGTTGAGTGATGCTTTGGGAACTACGAGAGACCTTGGACTTGAGGATGATATTGCAGCTGTGAGACAAAGGGGCAGAGAAAGAGGGGGAACAGTGCGGAATAAAACTACAATGTCCCAGTAGGGGAATACTTTCATGTTTCTGCCTAAGTTTTTTGCTTTTGAAGATATTTTTGGATAGAAGCTGATATTCCTTTCCTGCTTGCTTCCTATTTCATAGCCAAAAAGATTTTTTTAAAAAAACCTCTTTCCTAATGTAAAGAGCAGTTGTTTCATGTGTAATAAAAAAACACAAAGTATTTTAGAGAATGTATCTTGTCAGGGTGAAAAAAAAAATCTCTGCAACAGCATTTGGATGATGGATGACAAGCAGCCAGTGAAACTCTCATTGGGGATTAACGGCTGGGTGAGGCAGGTTTCATCACAGGATTTCATAAACAAACACACCAACAAGACGAAACATGCTCAAACTGGATTTGAGCGTGATCCCACAGAGTGCAAAACTGCAAGCACTCAAAGTGTTGAGCAAAATTCTCTCACAGTGGAATTAATTTTGTGGTTGTCTGCAGACAAAAACACGCCCACATATTGTCCAGTTTTTGACATGAATAATTATTTATTGCAACGAAACTTTGCTGAAGTCTTTGGAGGTCAAACAGTCAATAACCTGCTGATAGTCTAGTTAGTCAAAGTTTGACTTTATTGCAATACACTTTAATTATGCAGCTTTTTACGTCAACAGCCCGATCTCTTTAACCCAGGGGGTGTGTTTGGCTGAAGGTGGACTCTGATTAAATAATCCTTCAGTTATACTATTAGGTACTGGTCAAACTATGGCACATTAAAATATGGGCTGTGTGGAGTAACTTCAGAAACACATGAAGTGGATTTCACAGTCTACATAAATTATGGCTGGGTGTCAAACCTCAGTAGTTTGGGGCCAAAAACGTCAATGGTGCAAGCATCAAAATGGCTTTGAATGCATACAGCCAAAAAAATCTAGAAAGGACACACCAAAACCTGGAGAGAAACTGTCTCCAAGAAAATGTTGCACTCACCCAAACAGTGCCACAAAGAAATAATTCAGTTGGGTCAACATTAGAATTTAATTTATTTTTTAGTGATTCAGTCCTAATGCAACAAATAAAAAACTTTGCAAATTCATGCCAGATGATCAGCATCTTCCCATTGCTATCCCGTGGTTGTAGCTGTCTCTTTAATGGTGTGGCTATTTCAGGTCATTCGTTCATTTAGGCAAATCAATAAGCAGGCGTGCTTTATGGAAATCTGTTTGTTTTTTCTCCATTATTTTTGCATCAGTTTGAGTTACCTTTCTTTGAAAGGTATTAGCTAAAAACAGACACTCTGGTTATCTGGTTAACTATAATATCCAGATGGTTACAATATAACAATATATAAATGATTCTTTTGTTCCACCTGGAAAGATTACAGAATGTATTCACAAAGTGAACTGAGAGTCCCAACTTGTCACTGTAACAATCCTGAGGTCCTGCTGGATTTTTATCAACAGAAGATTTGTGTACTTGAGTAAATGATGATACTGATGGGAAATTAATGGGGATTTACAGGGTTCATCAGTCTCAAAGAAAGGGATTGTAGCACTTATATATTAAGTCCCTAAAATACAAAAGCAGAATTAGTTTTAATATTCACTGATACGAACTCATGGAGCGCACATCAGTGAATATCCCACAAAGAACACCGATGTTTGAAAATGTGAATACTTTAAAGGAGAAAAAGTCAAGAAAATGCTCTTTGTGTTGTCTGCCAGGAGAAAAGCAATGACGGCGCTTTCTGAGCCTCACCGTGGATCTTAAGACAGCAAGCTTTCTCTGCATACTTAAAAACACAGTAAAAAAATGGTTTTTTTTATTTGGTTTTTGATTTCGATTTTTTAATTAGAAGTAATCAGACCATTTTATTTTATCTTAATCAGTGCTACGTCAAATATTTTTGTTGCTCATTAATGTTGTCTGAAAGGCAGTTTGGTTTCCACTGGTTCATGAAAGGTGTTTCATATTTATAGGTTAACAGTTACATAAATCCTTTGATAGACCAAAATATAAATTTCATGGTGAAAACATGTTAATGTTTACCAAACTCAAAGCCTTAAAAAAGGGGTTGTTTCACCATTAAAAGATGGATATTGGATTGGATCAAGTATTTCAAGAATTCCCCAAAACTTAATTGATTGTACGGTATCAATCTGTACCTAAATTCTACCACTGCACCATCCAAGTTTCCCAGAAATGTTAAAGGAGTGAGGGATTGAAGCATGGGAGAAGAAAATGCTGCTCTACCATCCCCAATTCCCCAAAGAACCATTATTAAAACACACTCACTTCCACACGAGGAGAAAGAGAGGGAGAGAGAAAAACCAGAAGGGAAGACAAGAAAGTGAGAGAAATGGACTGCGGGGAAGACTAAAAAGGGTCAAACACAAAGGGGAGAGGAAAAAAAAGGAGTGGGGATCCCCCACTGGACAGAGTAAAAACAAATTAAAAGAGCCCTTATAAAACACAGATGCTGCAAAGAAAATAAGCTTCACAAGATTTACTGTTTTGCAAAGGAATCAGAAAACTGGTGGAAAAGCCATCAGAACTGTTTGGTTCTCCTACTCCTTCCTTTTTTCTTTCTCTTTCAGGTAACGTTGCTGAGGTATCTATCTCCCCAGTTTTCCGTTTCAACCTCTCTTTTTTTCTTTTTACAGTGATCTCGCTGGTCTACTATTTTCAGTCAGAGTTAAGAGTCGAGGTCAGGCCGGCCTGTGTGAAAATGGCTTCCTGCCCGGTCTCCAGCTCCCAAACCACAAGCTAACGGGGGGCTTTTATTAACGGCCCTATTTGGGAAAAAATTTTGAACGTTTTGTATTTTTATTGAAGTTTCTCATGTCAGGGAGCTTAGAAAAACAGACACGCAACAAGAGCAAAAATAGAAGAAAAGACATGATTCTTTTCATTTTTTTCTATTCCATCACAAAACTTCAGAGGTAAAAAAAAAAAAGAGAGGAAAAAAAAAGTGAGCCTTTTAGTGTCAAATGTGCTCTATATGGCCAAGGAGTAGCTTGCTCAGAGCTTGGAGCAGTCTGTTCTGTAATGAAGAAGGGAACAAAGCAGCAGGCAGGAGGGGAGAAAAAAAAAAACACAGGAACACAAAAACACAGAAGCGGAACATCTAAGAACACATATGTGCGTTTCCAACTAACAACTATCAGGTGAAAGGAATGTATACAAATACAGAAACACACACCCATGCACACACACAAACAGCACCCTGAAATCAGATCCACAAGTTTACAGCATGTCAGTATTTACAAGGCTTCATCAGACGGGACTGAGTCGCCAGCAAGTGAAGCTTGGGGGGGGCAGACAGCTCAGCTGGATCAGATGACATCCATGCTTCAACCATGTGTATGTATGTGTGTGTGTGTGTGTGTTTGAGTGTGTATCTATCATCTGATTTTGGGTGAAGGAGCTAATACCTCACAGTAAAGAGGGATGGGTTTTACAAATCATTAGATGCTCAGGAACCATAGGAGGGTTTTGTGAGGTGTGGGTGGGGGTGATGTGGGGCGTGGGGTGTTGATAGGGTTGCACATGTATGCTGACAACATGAGAAAGAGAGAGAGAGAGAAATGAAACAGTGAAAGTATATAACTATTAGACATGGACGAATTTGGCTGAATTTGACTCCAATTTTGCTCCACCAAAAAAATTTTAAAAAGTCAGAAAAAAAGAAGTTTATTAAAAGGCCCACTACTTAATTTGGAAGATGTAAAAATCTCCAATACGCTAACTAATTTAGTGATGTCAATTCAAGCAGCATGCAGCTATTTTTTTTACACAAGTAAAAATTAATATACCAAAGTAGCAAACTTTTATTTTTATTTAGAATTATTTTAAGAACATCCAGCACATACTTGAATGTTTCTGTCTGGTCAAAATGCTTTTTCAGATTAATTCTTTGAAAGCAAAAAAATTAAATAAAAATGAAATCAGAAATCACTAAAACCTAAAGGAACACACAGGAAAATTTGATATTTAAAAACAAAACAAAAACATATTCACCTGTGATGATTACCAGAGCTGCGTGTGTGGAGGGCCCTTTTAAATGTCAAACAGGTGTTATACAGATATTCAGCACATTCTTTTTCATTACTATCTAGATGTCTAGTTAGAAAAATTGATTCCAACAGTTGTTCCAATAATAAATAAATAAATACATACAACTGTGTTAGTGTACATGATTAAAAACAGATCAGATTATCCCCGGAGCTAAATGAGGAAAAGCTGACCTTCCTGGTCAGAGAGGAGACTGGCTGCATCCGTCGCTGTCTGCCTCTAAATGTCTCTCCTTTTATAACCCTGCGGTCTAAAGGAGAGGAAACAATAAGACATGGCTGCACTGCTGTGACAAATGCCCCACACTGCATTTATGAGCCAATCGCATGAAGTCAAACTAAAACGATTAACATATCCTCATGATTGCTGTGTTTTCATTCCTGCAGAGTTCAGCTTTCTCTCTTCTTGAATGAGGTTGGTATTTTAATTATTTTCTCAAATCAGTGCCTGCCTTTTTATTGCCAGCACCAATGGACCAGCATTCACCGCCTACTGCATTTAAACACACACACACACACACACACACACACACAGAGTGGTCGCAGATATACATTTTTCAATCTAAAAAAAGACCCCGATTTCATGCTGATTGATTAGTTTTGCAGCTATGTTCAGCTGTGGTGGAAGCTCTTATTTGAAAACCTGGTAACAACTAGTGGGCCGCTCTGATCTGGGTTCAGCCAGCAGAGTTTTGACTTCCCAGTCTAAATAAACAGCATGTCAAAAACACTTAGACAGGACACGAGCAAACAACGAGTGTAAGAGCAAAGAAGAAGAAGGGTACTTTTCAAGTTCATACGTGTTTAGGATTTTAATGAACACAAATATACAAGGTTACTTGTGCAATTTGAAACTCAAATATTACTACTTAATGATTTTCTTCAATTATTAAGAAAACAATATATTTATCCAAGAAAATTGTTGTAGTTAAAATTAAGTTTTATAAGCAACATCATGTTTGACAATCCTTCTTTTTTTCATGCTGGTGTACTGCAATATTTTACACACAAACTTGGTACTCAGGTCGTTAACACTACTGTCCAGCAATGAACAACGAGCAGGAAATATGTAACATACCTGCACCTGAGTTTAAGGGTTAGCTTCATACGCAATATAGTTTACAGCCACAAGGGTAAAGTACAAAATATACATATGGAGTATTTTTAGTTTACACTGTGCAGAGTAATTAAGCTTCAGAATTTCCCAACAGAGATGGTTTGCCCTGTAACACAAACACATCACTGAAGGCTTTAAGCTTTTAAGCTATTTTTTAAGCTATTTATTAAAAAGCATAAAGATCCATGTGCTGCCATAGAACAAAAGTGGAATGTAAAATTTATTGATTTCTGTGACAATGGAAGGCTTTGGCTTTTCAGAGCGTGTGCTATTCACATGGCAGGCAATAAGCTGTAAGCCACAAGTGCTGCCTGTGTGTAATGGCAAGGCAGCTTTATTTCTTTATCTCTACCTTACAATTTTGCAAATCAAATAATGAAGAGTGCAGCGGCAAGCAGCCAGTGATAAGAGGGTTTAGTGGCTACGGAGACTGAGTTATTAGGGTTCCTATAAAGAGGACAGAGGTCTCTGGCGGAGCCAAATGCTGGCCAAGATACATATTCCTTGCACTGTGTATTTTTGGTTGGTTTAAAAGCCTTAAAAGTAGAGGGGAAGGCTAATTTTCAGGGTAAACAGCTTGTTCGATTGCTGTGTGGTTTTACGCTGAGCTCTCCGTTTATTGACTCAAGCCAAGCTGGGCTCTGGCTCCTCTGACGACCACAGGGAGAATCCTGCCGCCAGAACCGGCAACAAACACAATCCGCAAACACTAGCTTACCTTTGATGGCACACAACTGTTAAATCAAATGTACTGGGTAATGTACAAAGCCTAATCCTCTTGCCTACATGGCAGGTTGAGGAAAAAAAAATGCTTTTAAAAGAACATCTGCTCCTTGCAGGAAGCTATTTGCCAATTCCTATTTCCTGCTGACAAGTAATTTGTCATTTAAATTATTACGATATAGACAGTAGGATTTAAATGTGAAATTGGATTCTATGTGACCAATAAAACACATGAATTATGAGAACAAAGACTGCTCAGAGAAAAAATAAAGGGCCATCCTTATTGTAGCTTGACAAATTAAAAAATACCTACGGTAAAATATCTCTGCTTCCTCCTAATTTTCTAAACATGTTTATACTGAAAATGAGAAGAAAGGTCAAGAAGAGGGCCCTGCATTCACCAGAAGTGTTCAGACTGCATTAAAAAAAAAAACACACACACAACCTCCAAAGGAGGGCTGCAAGTTGTTTTAGCTGGAGGAAGTGACCATTCATAAAAAAAAAAGAGCCAGAGAAATTACCCTGGTCTTTCTGTGTTGTTAGATTTGTATCAAGGCAAAATCCTTGCAGCAACAACTCAAGCTTTACGAGTCCTTTCCTCTCTGTGTGTCTCTCTCCGCGGAGCAAAGTATGCCTGCTCTGCTCCTCCCTCTGCAGACTGCTGGCAATCCTGACCACACAGCGCCACACGGAGGATCATTGTGGTAATACAGCACAGCTTCAAGTTTCTACTACTTAAGGTAATTAAAGTTGACAATTTTAACAACTTCTTTACTTCAATAATAAATGTATAATTTATCCCTCAAAACATTTATTTTGGCCTATTCAATTGACCTGTACGGCTTATTAATGTTACCTGACATTTCACAAATTCCTCAACCGCTCTGATCGATTTCTAGCTTCCAGCTGAGAAGCATAATAGAAATGTGTCAGGAAAAAGAACAGGAAGTAATGCTGCTGTCATTGCAGTACATGTCAGAGGAGAGTGTCACCATGTGTATCCTTGCGTTGTTGTTGGATGTACAGAAAATGTAGGACAAGGTCAAAGGGAGGTAAGCAACCGATAAACTGATGTCGGCCCCGACAACTACCCCACACTGACGGCAAAGTACAGATGCACAGAGAGGCAGAATTCGATTAAAAACGTGCTTTGTTTTACCCGAGGAACATGAAATTGTTGTTTACTTCCACTCTACAAAGTCACTTTAGAAGTCTATTAGAGATACAAAGTTTAAACATGAATAGATATTACTTCAGCTGGACATTTACTTTATATAGATATATATTTGACAATTTACAGTGAAAATTACCTTTCTGAGTTGAACTGGCTACTAGGATGGGTGCTTTATAAAAATTCTAAATTTAAATCTCTGTCCCTTCAAAGGCTTATTTCATTTATATAACTGATTTTATCAGGTTGAAAACTTCACTATGATTTTGTGGGTTCATCACATTCTCTTATACATTATTATATTTAATAAAAAAAGTTAAAAAAAGTTTTTAAAAAATGAAGCACACAACTACACTGACACTGACAGTGTAAAACACAAACAGAGCTTCAATACAAACCCATGAAAAAACCATAGCTGGTTGTAACTGCATGTTGTAGACACTGTGACAAATCAAATAGACCGTAATGCAAAACAATGACTGATAAAAATGTAAAAATATTTCTTCTGTTTTCACAGGAGAAAATGATATTAGTATACATTAATATGCTATAGTCTGCCAACTGCAATTTATATTTCAAAGTTTCCTTAGTATTTGTCTATCGGTTTACAATACATGAGAAGAGACTGCATTAGGTGGCTAGCAGGTATGTGTACCCTCCTGTTGGAGGTTGGAAATGTTTCAGCTGCATATCGTTGATACCTGGATGAGGACAGTACCCACAGAGATGGAATAGCAACTACAACAGAGTAAAGCACCAAGAAGATATTTAAAAAAAAAAAAAAGACTTAAATCAAAAGAAGATGCCATACATGTGGGCCAGTGGTGGCCTTACAAATGCTGGTTAGCTCAGCCTCAGGCTGGACACCGATCCGAGGCAGACAGCTCATTATGACGACCAAAGTCTGGACAAGTAATCCATCGGACTGGTTCATGCAGTTTACACGTTACTGAAATTAAAATCATGACCTACTCTGTTAAACCCATCTACTATCTGTGAATGCAATGGGAGAAACTTTCTCCATTTTCTGTCTGTACATTGCAACTGTTTAACTTAAGTAAACTATACTGTCAGAAAACGGGGTCAGTGTGAGGCCATGCACATACGTGTCACACACCAGCAGTTATGAGGTAATTTTTCCTCGGCATCGACTTCTGCAGAGCGTTGGTGTTTTTCACCACAGGACGATGACTGACGAAGGGGAGCGCTGGAGGAGGAGGGCAAGATAAAACAAAAGTCCAAACCCAAATAAGCAAGCCGTCAGCCTCTAATAGCAGAAAGGAAGTGTCCCTTTATCAACAAGTGAATTAACAGTTTCCCGTCACACCTTGTTTTTTGCCTCCCACTCTTTCTCTGAACCAGCGCCAGGGCCCAGATGGCCCTATGATCGGACCACCAGGGCTCCTGTTTTGTGGGGAAACAAATCTGCTGCACTGACTAATAGCCCTGTGTTGATGTTTTATGGTTGGGAAGTGTATTACTGGTGCTATGTATACAACGAAAGGCACCCAAGCATGTGAAAAAATGCACACCAAGTCATAACTGTCATAAACATGTTGCAGAAAAGGGGAAAGCAGGGACATTTCACAGTATTTCATGTGGACAGTAGAAAAACTGACCCCTAATCAGTAGATAAAAACCTCATCTCTAGCTAGTGCTCTAGAAGCCAAAATATGGCACAGTAAAAATATGAAGTCAGACCAAACAGAAAATCAAAGACGGCTTTTAGATTATTATGATCAAGTTGTTTTTTCTCTATGCACTGCTGTATTATACAGTACTGTGGTTGGAACTGAGAGACATCTGAATAATAAAACATCTACAGTGGCTGCCATATGCCTGGTATAGCCTCAATAACCTCTGCCCTGTGCAGAGAATATGCACTTACTAATCTAGCCTTGTATGAGCTGGGCCGCAGACAAACCGCGCTTTTACAGCATGGGACGCTCACATTATGGGTCATCACCTCAAATGACAATACACTGATCACACAGAGGACAGGCTTTTGGGAAAAAAATGAGGGGAGAGAAAAAAAGTACTGTATACAAAGACATAAATAGCCATTTCAGATTTTAACAGTGACAAGAAGCCAGCCAATTGCAGGCTCTATTTTTAGGTGTGCCGGTGGCCTGGGGCTGGCAGCTTCGAGAAGGATGTGTACTTTTCTACAGTTCCTTCCCAAAAATCAATGCTGTCCTCTCTGGCGACAATCACAGAGCAGCTGTTGTGGCTAGGTGGCCCGGCCCCAGCTTGCCTCACCCTGCTGCTTTCTGCCAGCCTAAGAAAACCATCTTCGCTGCCCAAAATTCACACCCGGCTTGCAAATACAGGCCGGAAGGCAGAGACAAAAGCAAATGTGACTCAGTGTGTTTGCATCCGACGAAAACGGCACAAATTATGGAGTTTTTATCAACGCTGGTGGCAGTGGTGGTGGCAGTGGGGGCTGGATTTCTAAATTTACATGTGGCAGGATGCCCTGGAGCCAACTTATCTTCAAAATAACAGACACAGAGAAACTTAAATGACCTTACCCCACAGAGGTCTCACTGGTGAACTGATAATGACCTCCTGAAATACACCCATTTTGGTAATTTTGCACCATATAAATATATACTTGCTCTTGAAGGTGAGGATTAACTTGTTTTCGCACAAAAGCTTTTCAGAGTAAAATTTATCACTGAATACACAACATGCAGAACAACACCCATAAAACGCACTGTACTGTATTTAAAATTACACAAAATCGCATTTTTGGGCTAAGCGATGAAAAGGCTATTGAAAAATAAAGTAAACAATCCCATTTTAAAACTACAATGACCAGCTGACAGCTTCACCTGTTTAACACAAACACTTAGGATCTGATCTTTGAAAAAAAACAAAAAAAACAAACAAATAATTAATGTTACTATAATAAATTATTTGAATAACAGCGTTCCATTTTTGTAAGAACTGTTTTTTTAATATATATTTTTTATGTTGTTTTAAAGATATGAGGATGGGTTAATTTGTTTTTCATCCTAAATTAAACTCCACACTTTTAAATATTTTTGATAGTAAATCTTAGAAAATAAGCATAACCAAAAATGGCAACAAAAAAAAAAAACCAAACTCAAATGTAGTGGGGTTTTTTTTTTCAAATCACTCTTCTTACCTTGATAAAAATGGTTTGAAACCTGACTTGAATTTACCGAAAAGGTTTAATATACACTAAAATATTAGTTATAAAAACCTTCTCCAAAGTAAGATACTGAACTGCTCATTTTTATGTATTTTACCACAAATATCTGTGCTGTAGACGCACACACATACACAGTTAAGTATCCCTGTGAGGACTAATTGTTGACAGGTGGCCCTAATGTTCTCCTTTGAAACTAAAGTGTGATTTACGACCACGCTCCCTGAGACCCCAGCTTTCAGCACTGCTACAACAAACTTATCTTCTTCTCCCCGTGTCTGTCACCCACCCCCTCTCACTTTTATTCCTCCTGCTCTATCTCTCCTTCCTTTTTCCTCAATTGCCCCTCATTTCTTTGCTAAGTCACTTTCACCTCGTGGCCCATTTTGATGTTTCTGTGCTTCTCTGTCTCTCATCACAGCACAGCAGTGACTCTCCAGACATCCTTTTAATGTTTGATGAACTCTTTTTCACACTGTGGAGGAATGTGTGCATTTTAGTGTGCTTTGTGTGTGTGTGTGTGTGTGTGTGTGTGGTGGGGGTCTACACGAGGAAGACAGGAAAGACAAAGGAAGCAAGGGCACAGTCTCTCAGGGGTATGTGTGTTTGTGGATTAAGGGGTTGGGCAGATAACAGTAAGACTTGACCCTGAAATCTCATGTCCCAGCATCTTCGCTCACCTATTTTGAAGACTTTCCCTGTGCGACTTTGGCAGGACAGTGCCGTGGAGTAGCTTAGTGGAATGAAGGGTGAGAGATATGTAGCACATTTTCCTTCATTAATATTAATGACAATTACATTATTGTGATTATATTCCAATTGTATTGCAAACACATAACATAAAAAAAAACCAGAGGAAAAATTTGAGTGATATCATTATAACAATGTTAAACTCTGTAAATGTTTATGCTGTCTCATAGCAGTCCTTCTGATTGCCCTCAAAGCTTTACTACAACTACAGCAGTAATTTGCTATACTCCTCTACAAAACCAAACACATTTTTGTAATTCATATTTTTAAACTGCGTATAATTTGCAGAAACAACAAAGGTAAAAAAAAAAACCCAACTGAGCAGCAGAGACTCATACTATGTTATCACATTTCTGTCATATGTTAGCATCAAAGTAATCCAGTGATAGTTATCAGTGCATTCACAGCAAAAAATTTTAATATGGTATGAAATAATGCTTCTGTTGCTGCCACAGTGTAACACAGTTAACTGAAGCAGTAAATCTGGGAGGATGTGATTCCACTGAAAGTGACCAGTCTCAACAGACAACTCACTGTACCTCATGAGCCACAGCAGGCCAGCAGAAAAGAAACAGTAACAGGAGAGAACAGCATCACATCAACCATACTCCAAAACTATAAGGCCAGTAATGCCTCTAGGTTAAACAGATGTTTCATACTGACAGTTCAAATAAAATAAAAAAGGACTGCGACAACATTCGCTGTGCTGATAACATCCAGCTAAAGAAAGAACAAAGTGTTACTTGAGTTTATCTGATATGGTATTGGGAATAAGATAAGAAAGTCTGGTCACAGGATACTGTGAGAAAATTGTTGGGAATGATAAGACACAATTTCAAATGGTTATCTTCCAAGTCCGTTGTTAGGTTAAAACAAAACTGCCCATTTAAATACTTTTGTTGCAGCACATTAACACTTTTTGCAGGAGCTGGGGGCTCAAGATGGGGAAAAAAATAAAATAAGAGTGTCTTTCTTGAATAAAAAAACATAATAATTATAAATTCAAAGGAGGAAATCTGATTTTGGAAACTGCTCTGGAGACTATATCACACATCTGTTTCTATGACCTTCACTTTGGAAGTTAATGAACTACTTGTTCTAAAAGTTTAGAAGCTTGTTTCCATTGCACTAAAACTAGTAAAGAGGAAAACTATGTCATGAAATGAACATAAATTAAGTTTTAAAACCCATTCTACTACAGCATGTAAAATTACCCACCAATCAATTCCCAGTCATTTGGTTCTCTGAAGTGTTTATCAAGTTATCCGACTGGTGCTGGCAGCAGTACATCTATCAAAGCTCAGGGATATTCTTGGAAGACCATGACTAATAGAAACTGTGATAATTTACTCCAAGCAACACCTCTGGGGTCAAACAGTGCAGGTGACACAAAGTGTGTATTTATCAGTGTGTGTCAGAAAGGTACACACAGGTAGTGTGAGTGGCCTGCAATGGTGTTTGACAAACAAGGGATACAAGGTTGTGGCACAGTCCCTGGAAAAGTGCTACTGTGATGACCAGTCACTGGAAACAAACACACATACACACTTAGACTCAACTGTAGCAATAGCTACCCTGAAGTAACTCCAAACACTCCATTTAGCTCACTGTTTTGCTGTTATGGCACAATCACTACAAGACACTGGCACATGGAAAGATAGTTGCTGAAAAAGAATGACTACTGTGCTTACAATGATCATGTGAACAGAAATCCATCTGTAATTGAATCCTAACATCGCCCCCTCTCTGCTTAAACTGTTAAACAGCATTTATACTTCTGCGACAAATCTACTCCATAACTTGTTGTAACTGCGGATCCTTCTTAGGACCTACAGCACAACCTCATGTGTACCTTCTTAGAAATATAACTTCATGTTACGTAACAAAGCCAGCACCCATTGTGATTCCTCCTGTGTATTTCTAGGTTCTTTTTAGCTGCAGTTTTCAAATGAATCAGAGAGAAAAAAAAAACATTGCCTCAATATAAGGAATAATAAGCCTTAATATAAAAATTCACAGGTGTCAGCAAACTCTTGGATGGAAATTGCAGAAACTATCAGAATGGATGTGAGGGAATGTACGAAGAAGTAGAAAAATTTGAGGGACAAATATGTTTACTTCCAAAGAAAAAAAAGAAAATTAAAAAAAAAAAAAGACCATGCCAAAGACTGGGGACCAAGAAGAAAAAAAAGTAGTACCAGCATTTTATGTTTATATCGTGGCTATCACAGCATATAAAACACTAGGACACAGCCACGTGGTAATTAACACATAAAACAGAACACACAAGCCTAAACTCTGGACATGGCAAACACATCACACATTATGATTTCAGCACTTCATATGTGAGAACTTGCTGGTAACTGAGATTATGACAGGGGTATAACAGCATCAAAAATTCATGGATCAGTAGGTACTTTGGTTTTCAAGGCACGAGAAGTAAATAAGTAAAAAAAAATGGAAACGGTTTTGTATTTCTGCTATTTCCTGTTTTATTTTGTTCATCGTTACCTTTTGGTGTTAATTCCTGCCTTTATTTCCCACCTTCTGTGATTGTTTGCTCTGCTCTCATTCACTTTACCTATATTCAATTTATTCTTTGTATTAACCTAATGCTCAGAAATGAGGGTCCTGTCATCCTGGCTGAAAAAATTACTTAAAAAACTTGCTGAGATTGCTGAACTGAGGAAGGTATTTATCATTTTGAGCATGCTGTACTAGTTTTAGAACAATCGTGTATTGTGACACCCCTGATGATGGGTAAGACAATTATTTTTCACTTTTCCTCACCAGAAAGATGGGAGTTAAATGCTAAGGATTCAACCAAAAACATACATTTGGTCAAAATGGCATCCTATGTTGCCATTTGTAAATTCTAAATATATGATATTAGGACCCTGTGAACAAGCCTGAATTCTGCTATTCACCAAATACACCTGTGGTCAGATGTTTTCATACAATCATCATGGACATAGATGTAATGGTAATTTTTGTTTTTTAATAATTTTGTTAAAATGTTTTTTTTTTCAGGTTGGAATGATTGTACAGTATACACTACCAGTCAAAAGTTTTTAATAAGTAGTGCTGAATGTTCTACAAAGTATTTTACCTTCATAAGGTCAAAGTCTATTAACTATTTGTTAGTGATCATGATTGACTTCAACTAGTAGTTTCTCTTTGCCATCATAAAAATTATTTGTTTGACAGTGCTCATTAGATTGGCGAATACTCCGAACATTGGGAAAGTCCAATAAGGCAGTGAAGATCTAAAAAGGAGAATTGTAGATTCACCCAAGTTGAGGAGGTCTCTTGAAGCCATTTTTAAATAAATGCAGATTTCAAGATCAGTTCAAATAATTGTACATAACTACAAGTTATTTAGATGTCTCACAACTTTGCCAAGGTCTGGAATGAGACCCAAATTTAAAGCTCAAGCCTGCTCATGCCTGCCATAAACTAGAAACTGCTGGAACACCAGCTGCCCACAGTGAAGGAAGTTTTACATCTGCATAGACAGAGTCCTGGCCAAAGAAGTCCTGGCTCTAAAACTGACACCTTCAAGCTTGAATGAACTTTGCAGATAAAGATTAAGCTATTTGGCCACAATGATGGTAAGTTTGGAGTAGCAAAGGTAAGGCTTTTCCTAAGAACACTGAACCAACTGTCGAGCATGGTGGTGGTGATGCTCTGGGGTTGTCTTGCTGGCAGCACTACAGGTACACTGCAAAAGGTGAATGGAATAATGAAGAAGGAGGACTCCAAATTCTTTATCTTTACCACAAATCCTCAGTTAGATAGCTGAAACTTGGACAGAGTTGAGTGTTCCAATAGGAAAATGACACTGATTTTGGAATGGATAAGCTTCCAGAACGGCCTTCTCAAAGCCCCAACTTCAACCCACTGAAAATTTGTGGACTCCAATTAAAAGCGGGTTCTGTGCCAGGAAACCAGCCACTTTAAATGAACTCCACAAATTCTGCCAAGACAAGCTTTTAAATATTGTCAGAAATACACCATGTTGATGGCTACCAAAACCATCTGGTCAAGGTGTAAATTGCTTAGGGACATTTAACCAAATGTTAGTTGGGGTATATTTAATTCAATTTAATTTTATTTATATAGTGCCAAATCACAACAAATACTCACCTCAAGATGCTTTGTATTGTAAGGTAAAGACCCTATAATAATTACAGAGAAAACCCAACAGTCAAAACAACCCGCTATGAGCAACCATTTGGTGACAGTGGGAAAGAAAAAACTCCCTTTTAAGAAGAAGAAACCTCCAGTAAAACCAGGCTCAGGGAGGGGCAGTCATATTTGAGCCAGTTTATATACCTTTGACCCTGTGTGAATTAGAGAGAAATCAAAAATAAATTCAAACTTGGAGAACCAATGATTGTTTTTTAAAGTCATTAAAAATAATGTGCTATACAATTATTCCACCATGACAAGTAAACAAAGAAATCATTAAAAGCCCAAAGTTACCATGGCATTCATGCCCATAATGACTGTAAACCTCTGACCACATATGTATCTGCTGAGAGGCCAACTTGGACATCTAAAATAAAAACCAATATCAATAAGCTTCTCACTTCTAAGCCACTTCAGGCTCCTTACCGTGTAGTGGAGATCCTGAAGGGCTGCTGGACAGGCCAGGTATGGGGCTACAGCGACCTCCAATGCCTCCTCCGCCCAGGATGCAGCCAGTTCCTCCTATACTTCCACCGCCTGCTCCTCCTCCTAAAGCAGTTGCCCTGTTCAACTCCTGTTCAATCTCCTCCAATCCAGCACTCTTTTGAAAGCGAGACATACGGTTGACCACACGTGGGGACATATGAGTCCGGGCACATGGTGCACCGCCATAGGGGTTGATGGGAAATACATGTGTGGTACCACGGAGGGTGCTGATGGCTACCCAGCGACTGTCCTGGCTGAAACACATGTCCTGGACCTGGACAGGTGGAAAGTGAAAACAGAGAAAAACAGAACAGATAACTATCAGAAGCATAATCATAGCAGAAATCTTGACACATGCCACAAAACGGTTGGAAAAAAAAACATAGTTTCACAATCCACTTGCTAACAAAATTTCCACAATAGTGTGGAAGTTGGCTGAAGTGTAAAAAAACAGAACACCATGATTCCATGACTGAAAGTCTAAATTTTGTTGAAAATACAAAATGTGGATTGGCACAGTCTTCCTAAAAACAAAACAAAACAAAGCAAGGCTTTCCCTGAAGAAGATACTAGGCATCATTCACAAACAGTGCATCCACACAAATGTTCCTGGGTGAGGGCCCAGACGAAGAGCAAGTCAAATAATCTTTATGAGAGAAAGCCCAAGGGAGCAGGAGGCGCCATAGGTATCAGAAGCAGTGCGTGTCGAGCAGCAGCCAAGGGCAGACCTGGTGGACCAATCACTGGCTAACAAGGCTAATGACTTAAACATGGAATGCCATTCTCTTTTGGGAAGGGACCTGAGTTAGTTTGCAAGGTTGAGAGATACCGACTAGTCAGGCTCACCTCAACGCACAGCTTGGGCTCCGAAACCAGTCTCCTGGAGAGGGTCTAGACTCTGTTACGGTTGGAGTTGCCACTGGAGAAATGCGGTAGGCAGGGGTGGGTCTCTTTGTATCCTCTTGGCTTGCTGCCTGTGCATTGGAGTTTTTACAAATGGACGAGCAGGTTGTTTACCTGCATCTTCAGGCCAGGAAAAGATTCCTGACCGTCATTTGTGCTTATGTGCTGAACAGCCATTCAGAGTACCGAGTCTTCTTGGAGTCACTGGGTGGGGTGCTCGAAGGTGCTCCATTTGGTGACTCCATCCTCCTACTAGGAGACTCCAACACTCATGTGGCTAATGATAGTGAGAGCCGGGAAGGGTGTGATTGGGAGAAACTGTCTGCCCGATCTGAACCCAAACGGTGTAAACAGCAGCGCCTCTCAGTGTTGGTAGCAAGCATGCAGACACCCATCTCCCTATGTTTGTCTGGTTGTTTGTCTTTTGGATGGCTGTTCTGGAACTTCTTATTGTTACATGTTTCATGTAATGACAATAAATTGATTCTGATTCGGAACTCATCACAACCTGATGGTGAGTTGAATCAAGTAGTGGGGGAGGATGCTGGATACCTAAACGTATAGTGAGGGTGCACTGGGAACACCTAACAGAGGCCCCAGTCCACAAGATCTTCAACTCCCATTTTGGGGAGAACTTCAACAGCATCCTGAATGAGGCTGGGGATATTGAGCCTGAATGGACCATGTTCTGCACCCCTATTCTTGATTGTCTGGATTGGCAGACTGGGGTGGTGGAATGGAGAACAAAGGGGGTGCTCAAACTCTCCTCAGCCTCCCTGGGAAGGTCTGTGCCAGGTTGCTGCAAAGGAGAGTTCATCTGTTAGGTGAACCTCAGATTCAGGAGAACCAATGCAGTTTTCATCCTGGTTACAGAAAGATAGGCCAGCTCTTTATCCTCTAAAGTGTGCGTGGGAATTTGCCCATACATTCTACATGTGTTTTGTGGACTTGGAGAAGGCATTCAACCACATCCTTTGGGGTATGAAATGAAATGATCTTATTTATCTAGACCTTTTCTTCTGCTTATCCAATTCAGGAGACTGATGCTTTCTTGCATTAGTGGAGCAGAACTCTCTCTTCCAACATCCTTACCGCTTTCTCAACTTTAACTGGAGATAAATGTGTTTTCTTATATAGAGAAAAGGGGGTATGGCAGTATGCAGATAGTGTGTAAATTGCGCATGCCTGTTGGTTTTGATTACTTCTGACAAAAACAGGAAAACAATCCATGTACATCCTCACCACCAAGTGGGGCAAGTGCTGAGCCGGAAAAATATAAAACCACAGAAATGATTAAACAGGTCACACACTGCAGAACTCAAATCAATTTTGAATTCTGCAGTGTGCGAATCATTAATTCTTTTCTTAGATTATCTCTGATTCACTCATTTCATGAATCCAATGGTAACTTGTTTTTACAAAAGGTAAGGACATTCTTCAAATATTAGTGAATGAGGCCCACTGATGTTTGGCTCCATATGTCATCCAAAACTGTTACGTGATAACAAACTGGATGTAATTTTTTCTCTGCATGTTAGAATTCAAGTTTTTGTGAATGTAGCAATGAACTGTTTCACTGACTACACTTTGGAAGTGTTCCTTAATCTTTGCAGTGATTTCCACTACGAAACTCTACCTGAGGGCTGAAAAAAAATCACAGACACTCAATAATTCGTTTCAGCCTTGTCACTTGTGTAGAGATTACTGAATTCTCTGACTCTTCTAAAGGTATCATGCTTTTTTAGATGATCACATTTCAAAATTCTTCGCAATTTTAACTTTTAACATTTTCATTAAATTGTTAAAGTAGGAGCACATGCAGTCTCTCAGAAAGGTGAACCTATCTGAATCTTCTGTACATTCTTTCTGGGATGCTGCTTTTAATATATAAAAACCTTTCATTGATCTGTTGCCAATTATCATAATTAGGTGCCAGATGTGTTTTTATCAACAGATGGGGAGGCATTTCACAGTGTTTCAAGCGTGTTGTTTTTCTAGTTTTTGGATGACCCTGTAAACCCAGTGGGGAAAGTGCCTGAAAAAGATCAGATAAGTAACATGGCCAGGCCTTAGCCCATGTGGCATCCTTGGTGCGGCCTGACGAGGCAACACAGGCCCACCACCCAGAAGAAGTAGTGGAAGGGTTGGGTGAAATGTGCATCAGGTGGCAGCAAGGACGAAGGCCCTGGTGGTCCAATCCCTAGCTATTGAATCTACTTCTTAGGACATGAAACACCACCTCTCTGGTGGGAAAAGAACCTGAGCTAGTGCGTGAGGTCAAGAGATCAATTCAATGCATGGCTTGGGCTCTGGAACCAGTCTACTGGAAAGGGGTAAATTCTGGAGAGACTCGTGGTGGGAAGCGGCAGCTACAGGTGGGTATACTTGAATAACCCCAGTTCGGTGCCTGTGCATTAGGGTTTTCCTGATGGATGAAACGGTTGCATCCCAGCACTTTTGTGTCAGTGAACAGGACCTGACTGTCATTTGAGCTTATATGCCAAAGATGCCATTGGGCTAGCATGTGTCCTAGGTGAGGTGTTCTAGTCCTGTCCTGCCAAGAATAGGCCCCAGGGGAGACCCAGGACAGGCTAGATAGATTATATTGCTGACTTAGGAATACCTCAGTGTGTCCCCCAGATAAGCTGGAAGAGGTGGCTGGGCAGAGGGAGGTACAAGCCTCTCTGCTGCCACTGTGACCAAGACCTACATAACTGGCAGAAAATGGATGGATGGATGGATTCAAAATAACTTGATGTGTAAAAAATATGCAGAAGACTTTGTATTTTCTTCACCTCAGAACCATGGAGAGCAGAAGCAAGCTGCTTCAAACTCAAACAAACATTACTGTGACTGGGCCGTAGTGTTAATCTCACAGATCAAGAGATCTGACAGAGGTGAAATACAATGTCAACTAGCCTGAGAGAAACAGAGAACAACTTTTCGAAGAGGTGACAATGAGATAAGAGCATGTTTGGTGATAAAATAAATGGTAAAGAACAAACAAAATAGTTGATGGTACCCTTACTTAGTTGTCGTTCTCAAACTCTCAGGGAGCAGACACTGTGAGAAGATAGGATCTCCCTGAGCATGTTAGACATGCAGGAAACCAGACAAATAGGCTGTGCGAGACAATACAAGCAAAGCAGAGTAGGAGAGAGAAAAAATGAAAAGCCAAAGAAATTAGGTGACGTACTGATGAGGTGATTGTGTGCTGAAAATGCATCCTGTATTTGGAATGCCTTTAAAAAAAAGAAAAGAAAAGAAAAAGAACAAAACACACATATACACACACATACACACACGCACACAGGCTTAGGAAAAGAGATGGGATTCAGAATCAAAAGAAAGTGAAAGGTCCAGGAGAAAATTCATATGAGGAATGTCTAATAATTCAGTAAGGAAAGCTCTGTTCCTCCAGGCCTATCTAATCTTTTGCCAGGTCAGACGAGGTAATTGTCCAAAGCAATGACAGTTAATGGGGCATCCTCTGCATACCAGACAGTTACTTTACTTTACAAAGATGACTGAAAGAGGAGGCATGACCTCTGCTGTAGCTTATAAGAGAGGACTTGGAGATGAGAAAGGGCTACTTTGTGTGTGTCATAATTGGTCATAATAGACCTGTCAGGGCTCCAGTAGTAAAAGGGTACCTGGATTGCACAGCCAAATCATTTTTGTTATACTGAAGAGTGGCTGTAATTGCGCATTCATGGTGCGACAACCATCCACATATCAAACAGTTGTCAAATGTTATCTTAACAAGGCAGAATGCAACTGCTTTCAGTCACATGCAAGTGCTGATGTGGAGGTAGCACATTCCTGAAAGGCTAGTAAGCTCTCCCTCATGTCTTTGTACAGTACTTGATGACATCCGTGACAGTCAGACGACAAGAAGGCAATTTAATGCTTTTGTTTTTCTTTTTAAATCAGTGATACCAGATTAAGCACCTCAGCTGACCTCAGAAGAATTCTGAAAGTATGATGAGAATGTGACAGAGATGGACTGTGTGATAGGACAAAAGAGAGAGGACAAACATATCTCACAAGGGGGTGTATGGATTAGGCGAATAACATGAGGATAATTTAAGAGGGTTTTTGTGGTTGTCACCATGGGATACCTCATCTTAATTACTTTGACTGACTTACTATGATTGCAACAGTTATATAACAAAGTCATCTTAAGTTATATTACTTGAATCTAATTTGATCTATAACAATGAAAAATAGTAGCACTGCTAACTGTCAGTAGAGGTATACTGGATTTAAACAGATCTATAACTGTATAAATGCTTTGCTCTACTTTAAAATTTTATGTATATACTAGGCCTAATAATTAGAAATTGGCTGATATGGATTTTGTAAGCAAATGTTTTTATGAGGCTGGAGCAGCAAAAAGCTGTTTTGTTACAATATTAAAACAAGATGTTTTCAACACTGAAGTCAGTAAGGTTTTTAAATATTGACACATAACTGGCAAATACCCAAATCACATGTTTACACAAGAAGTCAGGTTACTCTGTGAAATTAGGTTACATAAGAAATCTGACAGTGCTTTTACAACTCTGTTTCCAAAAATTGCATTTACACACTGTATTAAAATGTAAATAAATATATTAGAAATGATTTTCAAATTATTTAAAGCTTATACTTAATGGAAAATATGGCAAAGACAACATCTCAACTGCTAAAACTGAGAAGATCTGTTTTTTGAAAAAAAAAAAGTACCCCAGAAAAACTGAGTCTTTCAGAAACAAAGAGAAGGGCGGGGGAGTTCACCCCTCTGCGAAAAATAGTGTGGGCAAATAGTTCAGCTATTTCAAGAATAACATTTCTCAGCATTAAATTACAAAGAACTGAGTGATTTTATAATCTAAGGTACATAATATCATTAAAACATTCAGAGAATCTGTAGAAATCTCTGTACCCAGACGGTAAAAATTAAAATCAATATTGAATGGCTGTGATCTTCAGGCCTTCAGGTGGCACTGCATTAAAAAAAAAAAAACTGTTGTGAAAAATCACAGTATGGGCTCAGAGACACTTCTGAAAACCATCATCAGTGAATATAGTTCATTACTGCATCCACAAATGCAAGTTCAATATCTACTATGCAAAGAAAAAAATTCCAGTGAATCCAGCTGCTTTTTTTAGGCCTGAGCAAATTTAAGAATTTGTGAGGCAAAGTGGAAAACTGCCCTTTGTTCAGACCTTGGATGATATGTTCACCATAATAAAGAGAAGGTCATACAAGTTGTTTTTGGTGCACAGTTCTAAAGGCGGCAATGTATGGTAGTGCATTAGTGGGTAACTTGCACATCTGTCAATGTACCATTAATACTAATGATAGACACAGGTTTTTGTTTTTTAAAAAAAAGAAAAAGAAAAAAGAAAGAAAAAAGAAAAATCCTTGTTTATTTAGGCGAAACAAGGTCAAACCAAATTCTACAGGTATTACAACAGTATGGCTAAAGGTCCGACTGTTTAACTGACTTACCTTCAGTTCAGACTGTAAATGGACTGGGTCTTATATTGCGCTTTCTAATCTACAGGGGCACTCAAAGTGCTTTACACAGCATGTCTCATTCACCCATTCATACACGGATTTTCTATGTCTAAGTGCTTTTTATTTAACATTCACACACACAATCACACTCCAATGAACATATCAAGAGCAACTCAGGGCTCGGTATCTTGCCCAAGGATACTTTTGGCATGCAGACTAGAGCAGCCAGGGATTGAACCACCAGCCTTCTGATTAGCAGAAAACATCTGGTGCATTACAAAAAGAAAAATACAACAAAGGAGAAACCAAACCATTGAGCAGCTGAAATCCTATATTAAGCAAGAATGACATCTCCTGCATGGTGCAGCTGGACAAATGTCCTTAGTTTCTATCCACAAAGGTCAGAGGATGAACAATAATCTGGCAGCAGGTTGTTGGCAGATGTGTGGTTGCTCTAAATCACATGTTAGAGGACTCACAGAATCTGCTACCAAGTTCTTGGTGTGACTTACCACAGAGCACCCACAGAGCTCCTGTAAATTTCATGCTTTGGAGGGTTTGCATGTAGATCAGCATTCACTTTTCTATATATGGCTAAAATACCTCTACCCTAACTTTGGGCCTATGACTTAATCACTTAAGTATACGTATACAGTGGATCCAGAAAGTATTCACAGTGCTTCACTTGTTCCACATTTTATCATGTTCATTTTATCATGCTTTATTCCAAAATGTATTACATTCATTTCTCACCTCAAAATTCTACACATGGCACAATGACAAAGTAAAAAAGGTTTGCTTGAAAATCTTGAAAATGTATTGAAAATGAAAAACAAAAATACAATAAATTTTCTACTCTACTTGAGCAATCAAAATGCTTTATACAACATACCTCATTCACCCATTCATGAAAGCACTTACTATCTCGCATTCACAAACATTCACAGTTATCGGAGAGCAACTTGGGGTTCAGTATTTTGCCCAAGGATACTCTGGCATCCAGACTGGAGCAGCCAGGGATTGAACCACCAACCCTCCAATTAGTAAATGATCCACTCTACCCCCTAAGCCACAGCAGAAACACCTTTGGCAGCAATTACAGGCTCAAGGTATTGAGTATAATGCTATAAGCTTGGCAGATCTATCTTTGGGCAGGTTTCTCCCAAGCTCAAGCTCAATCTGGCTGCACAGCCATTTTTAGATATCTCCAGAGACTTTCAATCAGGTCCAAGTCTGAGCACTGGCTGGGCCACTCAAGAACAGAGTGGTCCCAAAGTCACCACTTTGTTATCCTGGCTGTGTGCTTAGGGTCGTTGTCCTGTTGGAAGATGAACCTTCACCCCAGTCTGAGGTCCAGAGTGCTATGGTGCAGGTTATCATCAAGGATGTATCTGTACATTGCTGCATTCATTTTTTCCTCAACCCTGCTGCCAAAAAACATCCCCACAGCATGATGCTGTCACCATCATGCTTCACTGTAGTGATGGTATTGGCCAGTTGATGAGCAATGTCGGGTTTCTTCCAGATATGACGCTTAGTATTCAGGCCAAATAGTTCAATATTCTTTCATCAGGCCAGAAAATTTTGTTTCTCATGGTCTGCCAGTCCTTCAGGTGCCTTTTGGCACACTCCAGGCAGATGGTCATGTGCTTTTACTGAGGAGTGGCTTCCATCTAGCCACTGTACAATGCAGGCCTGATTGGTCGAGTGCTGCAGGAATGGTTGTCCTTCCTCTATCCACAGAGCAAAGCTGAAGCTCTGTTAGGGTAACCATTGGGTTCTTGGTCACCTCCCTGACTAAGGCCCTTTTACACCAATCACTCAGATCAGTTTGGCAGCTAACTCTAGGAAGAGTCCTGGTGGTTAGTAAACTTCTTCCATTTACGAATAATTGAGGTTACTGTGCTCATTGGGACCTTCAATGCTGTATAATTTTTTCTGTACCCTTCCCCAGAAGGGAAGAGTACAGACAGAATTGTCTGTAGATCTTGTCTCAGAGATCTACAGACAAGTTCTTGGATTTCATGGGTTGGTTTGTGCTCTGACATGAACTGTCCACTATGGGACCTTATATAAGGTGTGCACCTTTCCAAATTAAGTCCGAACCAACTGAATTTACCAGAGGTGGACTCCAATAAAACTGTAGAGACATCTGACAGATTTGTGGAAAAAGGATTCACCTGAGCAAAATCTTGAGTGTCATGGCTGTGAATGCTTATGTACATGTTATATTCTTATTTTCTTTAAATAAATTTGGAAGAATTTCAAGCCAAATTTTTTCACTTTCTCATTATTGAGTATTGTGTGTAGAATTCTGAGCCAAAAAATAAAATTTTCACCTCAAAAATCCATTTTGGAATAAGGCTGTAACATGACAAAATGTGGAACAAGTGAAATGCTATGAATACGTTCCAGGTGCACTTCACTCTGAAGCAACATTCTCATTACATGTATTGATGCCTTCTTTTATTGTGCCACTGTGCTGTCACAACTATACTGTGTTCTGTGCATGCATGCATGCATGCTAGTTTTCCTTTTGGTGTGAAAAGATCAGCTAGATGGAGAATCAGGCTTCTTTAACCCTCTACACACATTATTAAACATGGGATTCTCATAGGTAGGTAAAGGCTGAAGAAATCATATTTTTACAGAGCAGCCCAGTTAGGGAAGTACAAATAAATGTGTTACCTGAATTTCCATAAACTTATATCACTGGATATTACAGCTGATGCAAAGCTGGTGCAAAACTGTTAGGTTTAGCAGAATAGAACCTTGGTGATTAGTTCTTTCCAGTTTGCCCTGTAGCTCTGAGCTCATCTACCTTCTGCTCTGCCTTCAGCCTCTTACAGCTGTTATCAGCTGCAGGTCTGTTTACCTGGCCTCGGGTCACTGACAGCCAGCCGCATGTTTGGCTGCTGGAGACAGATAAGGTATCCACCTCCACATACCTAACTCAAGACTTTATGACTCCCAGTATGTTTCTGAGTTCTGTGTGAGTGTGCCTGCGTGCGTGCGTGTGTTGATAACCCCTGTCCGAAGCACTAGGCTGGGGCCAACATTCAGTGTTTACAAGGGTTTGGATCAAAGCACCCTGAGTGTGCAGCCGGTCAGCAGACCTGACGTTTGGTCACACATTAACTGCAGGCAGGCTGCAAGAGTGTGTGTGTATGTGATTGTGTGTGTTCCCAGTCAATATTACTGAACTTAACAAGGCCTGAAGTAGTTTTGTTGAGTAAGCACTTTTAATTTATACTACAACAAATAAGAAAATTAAAAAAAAAAACAAAAAAAAACAATCTTAACTTGAGAAATGTTAACAAAATCTTGTTTTTTCTTTTCATGATTTAATCAGTCAGATGAATTACCCCCCCCCATTTTATTATTATAAGCCACACTTCTAATAAAAGTATCTATCACTATTTTTTTGTACATTCAATTTTACATTGAATATTGCCTTAAGAATACTATTTAATTGTTCTAATTATAATGTATGACATATTTATTAAATACATTTATTTAATGCTTCTCAAAAAAACAATTCTCTCTTACAATAAAAACATGATTTTTTTTCTTATTTTACACTTTGTGTTTATCATTTTCATCAATATTATTAGGGTAGGGCAGGTAGTTTGTCCACCCTGAGAAGCTCCACCAATGGAATTTCCCTGTATAGCTTTTGCTTTCCATAATGCTGTAAGGGCAAAAAATCTTCCCTGTGCAAATTGTCCCAGGCACATCCTTCCTGTTATAGTTATAAATGAATGTTCCCTGGAGTCCCATACAAAAACTCTGGATGCTAGACCCACTGCACCTTAGTAAGGAAATGCTCCTGCCATTTGGTTCCATCTCCGCTGGATTTCCACTAAGAAAATGTGACTTTCCTTTACAGAACTTTTCAATTTACAGTATGTTGTTGATCCATGGTGCAGAAATTAGTTTAGTTGACAGGTCTCTGGGTCTGGATTCACCATTAGCGATAGGGTGAGAAGCTCCAGTATTTGGGAATGGTTCACTTTCTCATACTGGTCACTGAAAGTTCCAACATGGCACCTTATGGCAAAGAACTCTCTGAGGATCTTAAAAGACGAATTGTTGCGCTACATGAAGATGGCCAAGGCTACAAGAAGATTGCCAACACCCTGAAACTGAGCTGCAGCACAGTGGCCAAGATCATCCAGCATTTTAAAAGAGCAGGGTCCACTCAGAACTTTGGTCGTCCAAAGAAGCTGAGCGCACGTGCTCAGCGTCACATCCAAATGCTGTCTCTGAAAGATAGACGCAGGAGTGCTGTCAGCATTGCTGCAAAGATTGAAGAGGTGGAGGGTCAGCCTGTCAGTGCTCAGACCATATGCCGCACACTACATCAAATTGGTCTGCATGGCTGTCACCCCAGAAGGAAGCCTCTTCTGAAGTCTGTACACAAGAAAGCCCGCAAACAGTTTGCTGAAGACATGTCAACAAGGGACATGGATTACTGGAACCATGTGCTATGGGTCCTATGGTCTGATGAGACCAAGATTAATTTGTTTGGTTCAGAAGCATGTGTGGCAGTGATCAGGTGAGGAGTACAAAGATAAGTGTGTCATGCCTACACAGTCAAGCATGGTGGTGGGAATGCCATGGTCTGGGGCTGCATGAGTGCAGCAGGTGTTGGGGAGTTACATTTCATTGAGGGACACATGAACTCCAATATGTACTGTGAACTAGTAACGCCGAGCATGATCCCCTCCCTCCGGAAACTGGGTCGCAGGGCAGTGTTCCAGCATGATAATGACCCCAAACACACCTCGAAGACAACCACTGCTTTATTGAAGAGGCTGAGGGTAAAGGTGATGGACTGGCCAAGCATGTCTCCAGACCTAAACCCAATAGAACATCTTTGGGTCATTCTCAAGTGGAAGGTGGAGGAGTGCAAAGTCTTGAATATCATGGAGGACTGAAAAAGCATTCCAGTGGCAACCTGTGAAGCTCTGGTAAACTCCATGCCCAGGAGAGTTAAGGCAGTTCTGGAAAATAATGGTGGCCACACAAAATACTGACACTTCAGGAACTTTCACTAAGGGGTGTACTCACTTTTGTTGCCACTGGTTTAGACATTAATGGCAGTATATTGAGTTATTTTGAGGGAAGAATAAATTTACACTGTTATATAAGCTGCACACAGACTACTTTTCATTGTGTCACAGTGTCATTTTGTCAGTGTTGTCCCATGAAAAGATATACTTAAATATCTGCAGAAATGTGAGGGGTGTACTCACTTTTGTGATACACTGTACATTCTTTTGTTCTATGGAGGGACTAGCATTTATAAATTTTGTTTTTGTTCTTTTTTTGGTTTCACTATTTACATTGACCATATTACAGTGATTTGACAGGAAGAAGCGCCTGATCTGACAAATATTAAAAACTGTACAACTTACAACAATTTACTAGAACTTATGTGGGTGTGAAAATGAGAGCTAGAAATGTGCTCTGTAAATGCTCATTAAATCTTTCTACCACTACTTCCACTTGATGATTGTAGTGTGCATGTAGGTGTGTGTCTGTTTCAGACCTTGGCTTCAGTCTCCCCACGATGCAGGGTATAGAGATGGTGAACAGCGCTCTGCGAGGATGCCCATGGGTGGGTGAGGATCTGGAAGACGTGAAAATCATGTCCCAAAGTGTCGGCAGTTACCAGCAGCATTCCTACAAAGAACACATAGTCACTGACATTAGCACTCACCCCTACACTATAAGCTGGTTATCACTGTCTACTCAATATGTCTTTTTTGTTTTATTGTAGAATAAATTCCAATAGCTTTAAGCATGTTTTGCTCTAATGACCGCTTGTCTTATTACATGCTTCTGAATCGTATGCCTTTCCCCCCTAACGTTCTAATATTGATATTTACCTGTTTTAACAATAAGCCTCCTTTTAATACACTGCTAGTTGCTAAGTTCCCATTCTAGTAATTATTACAATGCCTTTTTTTCTATTTGTGCCTATGAAACATCATACTTGGTACTATAGAAAAGTTTAAAGAAAGGCTTGGAGGCATGTGTACGCGAGTATCATTCTGCCTGTAAAGACGATAGCTCAAAAGGTTTTGAATAAATTTGGATAAACGCTGTAGGGGTGTACAGTGACGTCATGTTTACAATCCATTAAAATTCGCCTTACATCCACCGAGGTCTTCAAGGGTAACTTAATGATTTATTAGTCCAAAATTGAGAAAAAGCCTTATAATGTGAAAACTATGATTCTTACAAGTGCAGTGTGTATTGTTAACATACAGAAAGTACCATATAAAGAAATACTATATCGTGTCACATTTCACCTCTTACTTGTCCTTCAAGGTCAATAAACTGATCTGAAGGTCAAAGTGATAATCATGTTATATAGAGCTATTTAAAACTATGTTTATTTCTGCCCCTGTTGTTGTATTGACAGCATAAAGGTATATAAGGAATGATATGTGGAGATTCTAAACATCACTTTACTTTTGGACCCCTGACCTCCTCTTGAAGGTCAAATAAGGTCAAACTTTCATTTGGTCAAACTTTCATAAAATGTTTTATCATTAAAACTAGGCTTCAAATACTATTGCCTTTGTTTGTATTGGCAACATTTAGGAAATGATATTGTATCAGATATATCACATTTGACCTCTGACCTCACTTCTACATTTCACATCTGCCTTTCTTTCAATTTGACCCCAAAATGCATTATATCTTTAAAGAAAGAACTGCCAAAAGCAAGAATGAGAATGAATCCACATAAATAAAAAAAATTATACTCAAAATTATGTAAAGTATCACGTTGCACAACTATGAAGAACAGATACGCCAAATTTCATGGCACAACTCCTTGTGGTTTTGGAGTCTACAGACTGGAAATGTAATACCTCACGGACAGATGCCCGGACAGACAGACATCATGTTGCACATCTTTGAAGAGCAAAAAACACCAATACAATAATATTTCGACACCCACAGGAAATCTGTTTTGTGGCCTCAACACTAATCGAATTCAAATCAGTTTTATTTATATGGCGCCAAATCACAACAAACAGTCACCTCAAGGTGCTTTATATTGTGGGGTCTTTATCTTACAATATAAAAATCCCTGTACCTTACAATATAAACCCCAACAATCCCTTATGGCAAAGCACTTGGCGGCAGTGGGAAGGAAAAACTCCCTTTTAACAGGAAGAAACTTCCGGCAGAACCAAGCTCAGGGAGGGGCAGCCATTTGCCACAGCCGGTTGGGGTTGAGGGGAGGGAGACGGGACAAAAGACATGCTGTGGAAGAGAGCCAGAGAGTAATAATAACTAATGATTAAATGCAGAGTGGGGTATAAACACAAAGAGTAAAAAAAGGTGAATGAAGAAGAAACACTGGGACGCCATCAGCAGCTCAGGCCTATTACAGTGTAACTAAGGAAGCATTCAGGGTCAGCTGATCCAGCCCTAACTAAAAGCTTTATCAAAAAGGAAAGTTTTAAGCCTAATCTTAAGCTGGTTCCACTTGTTGGAGATTGGCCTATAATTAGCTAAGACAGTTGGTTCAAGTGATGACTTTTTAAGTAATCGTTTAATTACTGCCACCTTAAAGACCTGTGGTGCATAGCCCATTAATGAAGACAGATTAAGCATATTTAGGACTGAAACATCTCCCCATGTCTGGGAGTCAAGCACTTCTGATTCAGGAATTCTTTTTCAGAGGAGCCACAGAGGAGATAATTGATCTTTGTGGGAGTAGAGTTTAGGTAACTGCTCGGCACTGTGTTGGCACACAGGATCCAAAAAGATATTAATGGAGGAATAATATCCTTAAACTTACTTACAGCACTTTCAGAAAGACATCAACTATAATAATATTTATTCCTCACTGTTGTGTAATTCATTATTGTAAATTTAAATGTTATTAAGAAATGGTCAGACAAAAGAGGGTTTTTAAGTCTTCATATGGTGGCTTATCACCTAAAACACTTGTTTTATCTTTTTTCCTGTAATTTGCCATTGTTTCCTTCAATGATTTCAATATTAGTTCAAAGCAAAAGAAACTAAAATGTTACATGTTTGATTTGTGTAGTGTGTATGAATGTTTCTAATGATATAGTTTCCAACTAAAAGATTTAACAGCATAACAGTATTTTATTCCAGCAGCATACAACCCTACAAACTGTGCAGTGGACACATGCTAGACAGCATGAAAGAATTACTATGCATTCAAAACAAACAAACCAGCCCATTAAACAAAGCCAGCTATCATTTGTCGCAGTCATAAAATCCAACTGTACTTTGCATGATAACTGGTAAAAAGCATGGTTTGAGTCGTGCGCTTCTTCAAGGACAGACAAAATGAATGTCTGTAAAAGAGAGAATCTATCTATTCATACATCAGTGCATGTTTATGGGCGTGTCTCTGCACATTCAGAATCACCAAAAAGCTGAACCACAGCTCAGCACAAGTGTAACCAACACTGACAGGCCCATTCATTTGGTCCTGTTTTATTTGAAGCTCGTCAAACTCCAGAAAGTATAGGCCCACACCATAAACAACATGCCCAACAAACCACACCAGAACAAATCCAGATCTAAACTGGCTCAGCTAGGAAAAAGGCTACACCTCTTTTCGAACACAATCCAAAACCCATCCCCAGAAACATTTTGAGACGCTACAAATAAAAGCATAGATTGAGCAGTAACTCACACAAAAACTCACTGATATGGAGTGTAAAAAATGTCCAAACCCCTGTCCTTCTGAAGACTTCCAGACATAAATAATATTAAAGTAATTAGTAGTTTCCTCTCAGTTTTTCCCCTTGGAATCTTTTATGTGGAGGCTGCAGTAGGTTTTAATTAGTGGTCGGGCTTTATTGGGTGGCATGTCAAATGTGAAAAAAGGATGTTGGAATGGCATGAGATTAAAAGGATTCAACAACACGTGCGAGGGAGATGGAAAACACTCCCTTTCTGGGGGGAAAAAAAAGGGTACAACAAAATTTTGCACATTCATTCAGAGTTGAAAGGTTTCTTTTGTTAAGACTTGAAAATGAGTAAAGAACACTTCTGTTCAAAGATGATGATCTGGAATGATGGTGGAAGAATGGATGAGTGATGGGGTCATGCAGATTATCAGCGGTGGAAGAAAGACGGCAGAAGAGAAGCCAAGAGAAGTGTGTATTAAGACAGTGGTTAGCTATTCATGCAGTATCAGTGCGGCCAGAAAGCCAGAGAGCTCAGGCCCAGGGCCTGTAAACTCTTGAAAACCCACGCCCCAAACGAGGTGCCAAGCCACAAGAAGCATTTGCGTCAACTGGGAATAAAGAGAAAAAGGGACGGGGCCCTTCTAATTATAGAGTCTGGAAACGGAAGCACAGGGCGATTAGGAGTTGAGGCGCTGCGGTCTGTTTATCTGGGAGCTTCCTCTTGCTCTCCCCATTCTCCACTCTCGTTCTTTCACTTTTGTTCCTCTCTCTGTTTTGGTCAGGCCCTGCCCACTCAATGGCTAGAGAGTCTGGCCCCTAGGTTTCTGACAGATGAGACTTGGCCGCTGCCTTCTGGCCAGGGCCGGTGTTTCTCTTCTGCTGATGGTAGAGTCTGCGCTCCAAAAAAGTAACAGCTCAGAAAGGCTGGAGAGCTTTGTGAGTGCGAGTGCCCGAGGGCTGGGGCTTTTGTGGCCTTGTTGAAATACAGAGGCCCTCGCCGAGAGGCGTCAGTCGGTTAGCCCACGGGAGGGCCAAATTAAAAAGCAGCTGAGCGGCCCGGTGGGTGAAAAGAGAAGGTTTCGTACAGCGGCTGGCCAGAGCAGGGTTTGACACATCCTATTTATAACACCTTGTCCCATGGGTTACAGTGTTATTTATGATGTTTTAGTACCAAGATCGCTGGCACATGCTCTAAGACATGTACTAAACTGGAAGGGATGACTTCTAATTTGCCATGTGTGCAAGACATGCGTTCATATGGGACATGGGGGAAGTGATATAATCATTTCCATAAATATCTGCTTTTGCTTTCTTTTTTTTTCTCTTAAAATCTTTTTTTTTTTTTTTGTTTTGCTGCAGGCTTTACTGTCCCATCTCTGACCATCCAAACAGAAAACATCTGCTCAATCCCATTAATAGTGGGAGGATGTTTCATTTACAAAGTGGTTGGGCTAGCTTTATTCTTGACAAAGGCGGCTGGGATGGGAGGGTGAGTGGGTGAAAGAGAGAGACAGAGAGAGTCAGAGAGAGAAAAAGAAAAAAAATGGAAAAAAGAGGGTGATTTCCTTACTTGGCAACATGGAAGGCCACAACAAAACTAGTCCACTTTTTAATTAACAACACTATGCTGAAAAGAAGCTTTGAAAATCAGGAAAATCTCAAAGTATAACCATGCGGAGGGCATAAAGCTTACAAGATGGAGTACTTGGGTGATTCAGATAGCTTTACTGCTACTATGATGCATAAGACTATCCATCATAAGAGAAGGCCTGTCTTAAGTGTTGGGAAGGAAAGGACTTTATGTGTGTCTGTATGTATTTGCATATATACCAGACCTATACACCTCACAGCTATTAAAACCACTAACAGGTGAAGGTGAACAACACTGATCTCATTCGAAAGCAATGCTCTGCAATGAAACCTTGGGTCCTGGCATTCATTTGGATGTTACTTTGCCATGTGGCCTGACAGTCTAGAATTGGCCTAGAGAAGAAGAGGGTTTATGATTGAGAGGATGCTGGTTCGAATCCTCAGACTGGCATACTGGAAAAAAATGGACTGAAAACCATCTGGAATCTGAAACCATCTGGGAAAGCTTCAGAGAATGGAAAATAAGGTTTAGGTTGAAGTGCCTGTAATAGCACCACTGTGGGCAGTTGAGCAAGGCCCCTAACCACCCCCCAGCACTTTCTAGCTGCCCCCTGCTCTGCATGTTGTGCTGTATGTGCTACGTACTACACGTGTGAAAGGTTAAAAGCAGAAACTGAATTTCACAGCATGAATGTGACAATAAAGTTATTTTTCATAAAACATTATGAGAAACCTGTACACACACCTGTGGTAACAGCAAAGAAGCGAAGGTTTAGATTTGACCTGCAGAAACACTCCTTTATGCATTCCCATACATGTCAGAACAGTTATGGAAGCATGGAGGTGACATACATAATATTAGGCAGGTGGTTTGAAAGTTGTGGCTACATAGTGCACATTAAAGCCTCAATCCAGAGTCTTATATTTATAAAAAAAAAAATACCTATGTAAACTGGTAAGTTTAAATCGACCACTTACAAATCATTTGCAATAATCTATCCACTTTTCTCTGACCATCCATCTACACTATATTGCCGAAAGTATTCACTCGCCCATTAAAATCATTGAATTCAGGTATTCCAATCACTTCCATGGCCACTGGTGTATAAAACCAAGAATCTAGGTATGCATATTGCTTCTATAAACAATCTGTGAAAGAATGGGTCACTCTCAGTGAATGGTATTGTGATAGAACGCAACCTGTGGAACAAATCCAGTTGTGAAATGTACTCACTACTAAATATTCCACTGGCAACTGTTACTGGTATTATAACAAAGTGGAAGCAACTGGGAACGACAACAACTCAGCTACAAAGTGGCAGGGACAGAGCAGGGTCACCGGACACTGAGGCACATAGTGCGCAGACGTCGCCAACTTTCTGCAGAGGCAATTGCTACAGACCTCCACACATTGTGAGGCCTTCAGATTAGCTCTAGAGCAGTGGGTTCACTGAATGTGTTTCCATGGCCGAGCAGCTGCCTCCAAGGCTTAGCTCACCAAGCACAATACACAATGTTGGATGAAGTTGTGTAAAGCAGGCCCCTACTGGACTCTAGAGCAGTGGATCAGTGGTCTCTGGAGTGACAAATCACGATTCTCCATCAGGCAATCTGATGGACGAGTCTGGATTTGGCAGGTACCAGTAGAATAGTTTGGTGGAGGGGAGTTGTGGTGTGGGGTTGTTTTTCAGGAGTTGCGCTTGGCTCCTTAGTTCCAGTAAAAGGAACTCTCAATGCTTAAGTATACCAAGACACAATTTCATGCTCCCAACTTTGTGGGAACAGTCTGTTCCAACATGACTGCACACCAGTGCACAAATCAGAGGGCCATAAAGACATGGATGACCGAGTTTGGTGTGGAAGAACTTGACTGGCCTGCACAGAGTCCTGGCCTCAACCCTGTAGAACACCTTTGCGATGAGTTAGTACAGAGACTAGGAGCCAGGCCTTCTCATCCAACATCAGTGTCTGAGCTCACAGATGTACTTCTGAAAGAATGGTCAAAAATTCCCATAAACACACTCCAAACTTTGTGGAAAGTCTCCCAGAAGAGCTGAAGCTGTTAAAGCTGCAAAGGGTGGGCCCACATCATAGTACACCCTATAAAGAATGGGATCTCATATGCGTGTGAAGGCAGAAGAGCGAATACTTTTTGCAAGACAGTTTATATAGACCCTCAACTGTCCATAAATATCTTTGCATATTTTATTACCTTTTATAATATAAAACTGAAACAATGTAAATCTAATCTCAGGAACACTTTATGGACTTTTCTTGAGGAGTGCCAGAAGTTTAGTATTGATAAACTATAATATTATAATGATTGAATAATCTGATTCAAAATGCTGCAGTGAGAGAGTACTGACACAAACTAGAATGAGAGAACATTATTCTCCCATATTGGCTTCTCTTCACTGGCTCCCTCTTAAATCCAAAACTGAATTTAAAATCCTTCTACTCCAATATAAGGTCTTGAAATATCAGGGCTCATCTCATCTTATCTTAAAGACCTCATTCTACAATATTACCTCAACAGAGCACTTTGCAGTGTTGGCCCTGTAACAGACTGGCAACCTGTCCAGGGTGTACCCTGCCTGTGACAGCTTGGATAGACTCACCCCCAACTGGTTGTGGCAGATGGCTGCCCCTCCCTGAGCCTGGTTCTGCCGGAGGGCTCTTCCTGTTAAAAGGGAGTTTTTTCCTTCCCACTGTTACCAATTGCTTGCTCATTGGGTTTGTCTTATTATTGGGGATTTCTCTGTATTAATATAGGGTCTTCACCTTACAATAAAAAGTGCTTTGAAGTGACTATGATTTGGCACTATATAAATAAAACTGAATTGGACTGAATTGAATCGGTTATAAGCAAAGTACCAGATTAATGGTTACATCTGCTCTTTATAACTAGTGCAAATTCTGCAACTGATTGCAGTGCTAATTGGAGAGGGAAGACTCCACCCTACTAATTTTCTCAACACCGCAGGAGCAGACTAATATACAAGTAGTTCTATTTCTGTTGGGCAGCAAGGTAAGCATTAGGGTTAGACAGAAGCTAAAAAGCCAAAGTCAACCACCCCCAATAAAGCAGAGGGGGTGCAGTCTGGCTAATTACTCAGTTCATTTAAAAATTAGACACAAATTGCTTATATTTTTAACATGGACTGCTCATGGTGTATGTTTATGTCTGCATATGTTATAACAGTCTAGGTTTCTATTAAAAAAAACTTCAGTGATGTTTGGACTAAATGTTGTTTCTTCCCAGGTTAGATGATGCCTTTGTGTTGTTGAGATGTGAAAGTGTTTTGTTTTGTCAGATCAATGCAACTTTGACCTTTGACCACCAAATTCTAATCTAATTAATTTTTCAGTTCACATGAACATTTGCGCCAAATTTGAGGAAACCTTAAGGGATTATTGAGATATCATGATCATTAAAACATTCAGAGAACCTCCCTCTAGCCATGGCTGTTGCCCGTTCACATGTATAAAAATGAGACACTGTGCTGAGCACCCTTTCATTAGATTTATACTTGAGTCTTTTCATACTCCCAGACTGACTTCATGATCTTGAGAGTAGTACTCTATGTACTCATCCAATAGTGTCTACTTAGCAGTAACATTTCTGAACAAAAGTTAGCATCCTTAAATTAATTTGAGAATGAGACTCCTTAAAGGTACAATATATGATAATGTCAATACAATGTAAGAAAAATGCTGGTAAAAATAAATACTGTTCACTGCTTTAGCCAGAACAGCTTTATAATGGTATACTGTTCAGGTGTGTCAAAATTCTCTGAATCCCTGAAACTCATCCTTCTAAAAATGAAAAGGCGGCTACTTGAAGGCAGCTATAATGAAAGAAAAGCAGCGAAAACAACAGAGGTAAAAGAGGGAGGAGTGCTTATGGTTCATTTAATGTACAGTGGGGTGAAACCAAAAACTGTGTTTTTCTACACGCTCCATGGGCAGACTACCTGTGAGCACTTAGATATTAACAGATATGAAAAAAGGTGGGTGTGTGTGTGTGTGTGTGTGTGTGTGGCTAACCTAGCTGAGAAACTGCTAGTAGTTTGATATTACTATGCTGGAACGCTGGCTTTTTAACAGTCACCTGGCTTTAAAGTCGTGCCGACACATAAAGGGGCAGGCACCATAGCGGTCAAGTTCACAAAGCGTGACCATTCTCAAAGCAGAGTTTCAGGGTTGTTCTTTCATCACCTTAAGTGGAAAAATACACTACTTAAGTTTGTTTTATGGAGCATTTACATATTTGCACACTTCCTGCTGGAACTGTTTTAAAGAGGAGAGAGGTTTTTATTTTGTTATATGCCAGAAGGCAGTCCAATGAGTACATCGCTGACTGTACAAAAGGTGAAAATATGAAAGAAACCTGTTCTTGTTTCAACTGCAGTAGTTCATCTGCCAAAGCTTCAACACCAGTTTCCAGCAACTAATTCAAATTCCCAATGAAGCCTAATTGTTTTAGTTTGTGTTTCTCAACATGGGACAAACATGTTCTCAAAGCAGCTCAGAGAAGGTTTTAACAGGAGGGTGTTTTCTCATGTAATGTTTTAAAAATCCCTGGAACAAATTGCTCCAATCCAAAATCTATTGATTTGGGACTGTCATCAGAGCCTAATCCCTTTTCTAAACAAAGAGACAAAGATGAGGTAAGCTTCTTGTATTTACATGGTCCATCTTAAGCATTTGTTCAGTTCTGTTAACTAATGCAATCCCTTGAAACATTCACAGCTGCCGGTCATAGTTAAGATTCAAGACCTTAGCTGGCCCATTTATTTCAAAGAAAAAACTGGAAGGAAGCTGTCTGCCACAAAAAAAAAGGATTATTGACGCCATCCAGTCCTCTTGAGGTTGCATAAGTACAGTTAATCAGAATGCAAGTATTTTGAAAAATAAGTACAAAACGAAGATTCTTTTTAATAATGACAAAGGCAACTTGCAGTTACTATGTACACACAGCAAACATGGTCCATCTAGCAAATACCTTCACAATCATATGTCACAAAGTAATAAAAACTGCTATGAGCATAAATATGTAGACTAGTACTGCAGCTTGCAGTTCTGCCTTTAATTTATGTGCAATATTTGCTTCTATGTACAAAATTTTTATTTACTGCCAGGTTCCTTCATTTATAAGCACTAAACAAGGATTCAGGAATAGCTTAAAACACACTTCTGTACTATAATAAATGTTAAGTCATTATTTGTACAGTTGCGTGGTGCTATAAGGGCATTTAAGTGCTTACCAATTACAGAATTTGACAGGAATTCTAAGTACACTGTTTACTATACAACAATACAACTATACAACTATACTACACAGCAGAAGTTTCAACTGTTAACAAATATATTAATTCTGTTATTACTACTTTTAGATAAGGAATAAGTTAATAAAATGGGCAGATTTTCATAAAATTCACACCCACCCACCCCAGAGTGTGAGTTTGCTGTATTTTACTGGGATATTTTATTAATGAAATATGTTCTTGATATAAAATTCATATAATATGTATTATGTCTTTTGGGGGCGTCTGCATTTTTTGATAAGTTCATCTTGGTTAAGTTTGTGCTGAATCCCTTAACATATGGATGCCAAAAATGAGCTATTACTACTTTTCAAGACTTCTCAATTTTTGTCTGACTGACTCAGTTAAATTCTCACTGCTCAAAAAAATGAAGGGAGCACTTAGTCATCACAGTATAACACAAAGTCATTTAAACTTCTGTAGTGTTAGGACCTGCTGAGCTGTGAGCACAGGTCCCACTAAAAGGGGCTGAGCTCTCATTCCACCCTCATGAAGTCTGATTCTAGCCATTTGGTCAGAAATATGCATGAGTCACCTACTGGTCATTCTGTAGAGATGCCCTTCTATAGCCTTGTCCAGCTCTCCTCATGTAACAGGCTGTCTCTTGGTATCTTCTCAACACTCTGCACTGGGAGACACAGCAAACCTTCTTGCGACAGCACGTAAGGATGTGCCATCCTGAAGGAGCTGGACTACCTGTGCAACCTCAATAGACTACATTCATCATCTCATGCTACCAGTAGCAAAAAGGACACAGGCAAAAGGCAAAATTAGAAGAGGGGATAAGCAATGGTCTTTTTTCCACCTTTGGGGGGTTGCCTTGTTGTTGTCACTTCCATTTCCACACTACAAACATAGACGTCCTGTATAAGAAGGGCCAGAGTCGACTCCACCTGCTGAGGAGACTGAGGTCCTTTGGTGTCTGCAGGACTCTGTTAAAGACTTTTTATGACTCAGTGGTAGCATCTCCCCTTTTTCTATGCAGTGGTCTGCTGGGGGGGGGGGGGGTAGATGCACCGAAAGGGATAGGAGCAGGATTGAGAAACTGGTGCAGAGGTCTAGCTCTGTGCTGCAAAAGCTGACATCCATTATGGACTACCCCCATCACCCTCTGCATGAGACCGTGGGTTCGCTGAGCAGCTCCTTCAGTCAGAGACTGAAACACCCTCGCTGCAGGAAGGAATGCTTTCACAGGTCATTCATCCCAACAGCAGTCAGACTGTACAACACATCATAATGTCATGAGTCACTTGGACACTTTACCTCCACTGCCATCACTTTATCCATACAATACATATACATTTGATTTATTACACTCCCACCCATATAATGCATACCGTGTATGCTGTGTACCTTACCGGCTACAAATGTATACAGTGTGTTTGATATCTGTATATAGTGTTTTGATGTGTGTGTATATGAATATGTGTATTGATACTGATATATATTTTATGTATATAGTGTTTTCTATTCTATTTTATTTCATTTGTTTTTATTCATCCTTTCACTTTTCTCTGTACTGAGCTGCTGTAATGCGCAAATTTCCCCGTCATGGGATCATTAAAGTTTTATCTTATCTTATTTGCAACAAAGCACATGAAATGGATACATAATGGTTTATGTTTCGTAACTGGACAAATAAAAATCCGTGAAGTTTATGGTAAATGGACTAGTTCTTAAATAGCGCTTTTCTACTCTGAGCACGCAAAGCACTTATACAACACATTTGCATTCACCCATTCACCCCCATTGATACAAGCACTTCCATCTGAAGCTAAGTGCTTACTGTCTACCATTCACACACATTCATACTCCAACGCTTGCGTCGGAGAGCAACTCGGGGTTCAGGATCTTGCCCGAGGACACTTTGGCATGCAGCCCAGAGCGGTCAGGAATCAAACCGCCAACTTTCCATTTAGTACGTGACCTGATCTACAGTACCTCCTGAGCTACAGCCACCCCAATAAACTTTTTTTTTTTTTATAAATTTGTCTTATATTTTGATGATCAGGTGTTCCCTTAATCTTTTGAGCAGTGTACTAAGAGTATCTGGGAGGTTGTGAAAATGTATCACTCTACAGCTTTTTGTTTTGTAATTTTTGTGCTGAGTGTGGCAACAGTACGACAACTGACTCACAGATCTGTTCTGAGAGGCTTGTGTGGATTTTGTAGATCCTGATGACTCACTTGTCTTTTTTTCTTCTTTCTGCAGAAATACAACGTGGTGGGGAAATGGTGCAATAAGCAAGCTATGTAGCCCACTGGCCTTTAAATTTCCAATAAATTATGAATATTAAAAAAAAACTACTTTAGGATATTTTTTTTTATTTGCAGAAAATTAAAAAACAGATTTTTAGGCCATGTCCCTCATAACCATTGCTTTCTATATACTGCCAGCACAAACCAACCATTCCACAATTTGTAGAAACAAGAAACTTTGTTATTCACCTCCTTCCCACCAAGTCTCCCACCTACACATGTACTGTACAAAATTTACAAATGACCTGCACATTACTGCACAATTGTGGGCTGTGAATGACTCCACACTGCTTTGCTGTTTGTTGTGGTGTGTCTTGTCACAGCCAAGTTTTCCAGAGACCCTGAGTCACTGTCCCTGGTTTATCCAGTTACTCTCCTTAGCTCTGACCATGTAGGTTAGTAACCACTTTTCACCTGCAAATTTAAGCATATTTTTTTTATTACATAGTTGTGTACCTAAACAAGTCTGCAGTATTCATATTCATAGTGTGCATATGACTTTGCTTAAGATGATAGAAGTCATATATAATACACTATTTTCATACATAAATGGTTTACTGACTCTGGTTGATTACATTTAGACCACTGAAATACTAAATTTCAAATATTTAAAAATATGCGACAGCGAAAAACTGTTGGCCGTTTTGTTAATTAGCCTTTTTTTATTACTTGAGAAAATACTGTTATTTTTGTGGATTTGGAACTTGAATGGTCAAGTTAGAAGTTAGAACCAATGCTATTAGGAGCTTAAAACCATGATGTTGAAACACAAGTAGACAGTAAAATAAATGCCTTTAACTGTACCAAAATACCTGTTTATTTTATACCTGTTTATTTTATACCTGTTTATTTTAGAAGTTTTTTAAAAATTTAACAGGTTTGGTAAACAGGCACCTGACCAGTTTAAAAATTACACATTTTAAAACTTGTGCTACATGTCATCTGAAACACCCTGGATATAGATTAGTTGTACAGTAGGAAGGCACATCTGATCATATCCATTACACAATGCATTGTTTTTAAATCAAATCCTGGTCTTCCGGTCACTGCTGGTACAGCCAGTTCAGGATACTGCCAAATGCAAACAGGAAATAGCAAAAAGCTGAGGTACCAGCCTGAACTTTGTCAGATACCTTAACAAATACCATTTCTAAAAAAAAAAATAGTGGCATCATAATCACACACCCAAGCATTACAGTAGTCTCAGTAAAATCCAGAAAGTTTTTTTTGTTTGTTTTTAATCTTTGCAAAAGGCAAAACTGAGAGCTTTGCGGTGTAGAAGCTATAAATCACATCAGAGCCGCCTACAAGTGCTAATTACAATCTTGGTGTGAAGACATGACTTAATCCATACTAAGTGTGTGGCTATAAATGTGCGGCCGAGTGAAGCTGCTTGTGTGTGGGAATTCCCCTTGTGTTCAACATGTGCGTGTGGGTCCAAGGTTTTTCGGCAACAGCCTGGTTTCTTTCACACATTAGTGAGATTTAGAGATAGAGTTGTTATACCACGAAGAGCTGCCTTCACGGCATAGCTGCCTCAATGGTCATGCATGACTATTCATAAGACCAGTCTGTTAATAACCAGGAAAATGGTTTATGAGACCGATCGAGAAAGGGAGAGAGTTGGTCTTGATTCATCTGCATTACTCCTCACTTTGAAGGGATATTTAAAACCTCCCTATTCAGAACTTTTAAGTCGCTGCACAGTTGTGCCTTACTGAACTACCATGGATTTCATGAGATTCTTCACAAGACAAAGGTGAACATATATACCTGAATCCAGTACAAGCCAGCGAGATTTCTGACTAATATTCTATTCTATTAATCTATTGACGATACTCTGAGTAATAATTACCTGCACTTATAATACATTTATTCAAGCATAGTATATTTTTTTAGCTATTTGCATGGGTACTATATTAAGTTTTTTGTTAGGGCTCAACTGAGAACTTTTTAAGTGACTTTAATTGAAAGCTAGTTACTACAGAGACATTAAATTAAATGTCAGTTTCAAGTCTGGGGTTCCTGTAATGGCTTTTATTTAGACATTGCCAGTCTGTTAAATCAGAACAAAAAAACTGAAAACTACAATTGCTTTCAGAGGGTAATACATGTAGCCTAAGATGCAAGACCCAGGGGAACATAGCCCCGACAAGTATACTGTAACCTTACAGTAACAATTGGAAGTGGGCAAAAAATGACTTGCAAACAATTTGAGTGTTTTCATTACTGAGTAATCTGAAAAACCTACTGTAGTTGCCTAAGTCCAAACTAAAGGACCAGAATGCATTGAACTGTACAACCAGTCTAAACCCCAAGATTATTAAATGTACTATGACTTTAAAAAAAAAAAAAAGGAAGTATCAAATCTTTCAATCTGGGAAGCTAAAACTCACAAAAGGTCTTTTTAGTTGAAAACGACTGAAATGAGTAAATAACAATAAATTACTTAACTGAGCTCTGAATAATCAACCCTTCTAAATTTTAGCAACAAGACTGTAAGATATTTTTCAGACTATGTGTTAAGTTTCACATTACTACATCAGTTAAATATTATTACATATACTTTCCATGTTGCATATGTTATTCAACACTGAAATTTATTTTGATACTAAAGTTTGTCTTGTAAGTTATGTAATTTTGATTAGGTCTTAAATACAAAACTACAAGTTGTGAAATGCATGTATATACTGTGGCACTTCCATAACTACATGTAAAGTACTTCATCTTAATCAAACTAAGAAGGGGTTTGAAAGAATAAAGAGGATGGTGCCCTGCACGGTTGTTGAATCAATCACTCCATCTAGTGCCAGTCATAGTCAAAAGAAATGCTCAGGTTGCTGGACAATATCTCTTTAATCAAAATATGAGTGTATTTTGACCTTGGCAATATACCCAATAATCAAGTCAAGGATCATTAAGGATAAGTGAAAAGGACGAGACGTGAAAGAAAACAAGCACACACACATCGCAGCTGTTAAAGAGAGCTCTTTGCCACTGTACTTCATCTGCGTCCCTCTAATTACACCACTAGGAATAGATCCACAGATCCACCGAAGCGCCAGCCGCCACACCAATAACTGGCGGCCAACGGTCCACCCTCTGTAGAGCCTCCAACACACACAAGCCACTGGGGTTTCTTACATAACTCTTCCCAGCCAAAACGTCTTGGTTTTCCAGGCTATACTGGAGTCATATCATTGTTTCTTTCTTGTTTCTGCCATGTTGAGGTTGAACGCTGTGAAGGGAAGCTCAGTAAGGCAAGAAAGGTAGTTCAGTAAAAGCCACTTCCACTAACTTGGAAAGAGTTCACTTAGAGGCAGACCAATGAACCAATCACTGAGGATTTGGACTTTGATCAAAACAAGAGGCCTTTAATTATGGAACACTGAAAAAGAGGCAGCTTAGAAATGAAAATGAATAAAAGAAAAACAATGATGAAAGCAGTCCTGCAAGAGAAGTTTCTATGCCTGTGTTCAGATTTAACCTAATCTCATTACATGCCTTGACTGCAATTTAAAAAAAGGATGGAAATCTGTGTTTTTTGGCTGCACGTCTAGGGTTCTTTAAGGTTGTATTTTAAAAATATATTAGTTCTTTAGATTGGGCTCACTTTAAGTGAGCTAGAAAGATTAAAAGTCTGCTCAGAATTTTTATGTTGACGGTGCCTTGTAGAAAGGGTCACAGTAGATTCTGTTGGCTTGCTGACTCAGCATCAGCCAGTGTACTAAAACCACCGTGAAATCCACATGAACAGCACTGTAATATACTGAATTCAGTAGATGCCTAGTTTAGATCTTAAAAGGAAAGATTACAGTTATTTGTTGAAATAATGATGAGCAAAGATACCCCTAAAATCTGGCACAATATTGTAAATTTTACTGCACTAGGACCTGAAAAGCATAGCTAAAATAATTAATTTTCCAATAGATGTCAATTAGTATCTATCAGCAACCTTATTTGATGTCTGATTCTATTCACTATTTTTGTTTTTTGCCATTTTCTTTTCACTTTTATTCCTGTACATGAACCTGGCTAAAAGTATATCAAAAAATGTTATGCAAAAATTTTTATATTTTGGATTCACACTGAAATTCCAATATTGAAGACAATGACAAATTCAATTGTATATAAGTGTTCGACCAGAACTGTGCAACATATCCATGCGTTTCACCACTCACTATATGTGTCCCAGTTTTGATAAGGCAGCCAAAAGATTTTGAACACCACTTCTTCACATTTGGCTGCTTAGAATTTACTCTTTACTATACACACCTGTTTATTCTATTATATTTAAGTTTTTTTAAAGTTTTTTTTCTACTGAAAAACAATTTCAAATACAAAAACTATTTAGATTGCCATACACTAATAAAACAAAAAAAAGAACAATAACAGTAACACTTGTTTCACAAGTGACCAAGAGAAGTTACATCCAGTGCTTTCAAATAATCTGCTGTTTCCAGGTGTTACTGACATGAATGTCATGCAATGGAGTGGGGAGCGTGAAGTATGCAAATGCAGACTTCAGAGGCAGACTTTATGAAACAAAAGGCAAGGCATTTAAATGGATAGTAAAAGACCAACTTAAATCCAAAACAGAATCAAAACAGTCAAAGACAAAAAATAATTAAATCCAGGCAGCACAGCACAGGGAAAAAGAGAGGCACAGACACAATACGCCACAACAAATGACAAATGAAAAGACAGCTATTTATACTAAGACACACTGAAGGAAATCCATGGAAGAGGACACAGGTGGGGAATTAGGAACAGCTGAAACTAATTAAGGGTAATAAGACAGGGGAAGTAAAACTAAGAACAAGAAACAGAAGACAAACAGCTACTAAAATAAAATAGGAAGTCATGACCTAAACATAAAGACGGGACCATAACACAGTAACACTTGACACAGAAGATCATGGGGTGAAAAAGCTAGGAAAAAGACAACATGAGCGAGCATCCATCCATCCATTGATCCATCCATCCATTTTCTTCTGCTTATCTGGGGCCGGGTCACAGGGGCAGCAGCCTAAGCGGGGAAGCCCAGAACTCCCTCTCCACAGCCACCTCCACTAGCTCATCCAGGAGGACCCCAAGGTGTTCCCAGGCCAGCCGAGAGATATAATCTCTCCAGCCAGTCCTACGCAGGAGGCATCCTAGTCAAATGCCTGAACCACCTCAACTGTCTCCTTTTGATGTGGAGGAGCAGTGGCTCTACTTTGAGCCCTAACTGAATGGCTGTGCTCCTCACCCTATCTGTAAGGGAGAGTCAAGCCACCCTTCGGAGGAAGCTCATTTCTGCCGCTTGTATTCGTGATCTCAGTCTTTCAGTCACTACCCAAAGCTCATGACCATAGGTGAGGGTAGGGACGTAGACTGACCAGTAAATTGACAGCTTCACTTTCACATTCAGCTCATTCTTCACCACAACAGAGCGGTGTAGCATCCACATCACTGCAGATGTCCATAAAAATTATGAACAGAATTGGTGACAAAGGGCAGATCTGGCGAAGTCCGTCTTGTTGCTGGAAATAGGGACCAAGCTCTTGCTGCGGTTGTGCAGGGACTAAATGGCTCACAACAGCGCGTCAGACACCCCACACTCCCGCAGCACCTCCCACAGGATACCCCGAGGGACACGATCGAACACCTTTTTCAAGTCCACAAAACACATGTATACTGGATGGGCAAACTCCCAAGCACACTCAAATATCCTCGAGAGGATGAAGAGCTGGTCCAGCGTTCTGCAACCAGGACAAAAACTGCATTATTCCTCTTGAATCTGAGTAACGATTCGACTAACAGAAGAACCCTCCCTTCCAGCACCCTGACACAGACCTTACTGGGGATGCTGAGGAGTGTGATCCCCCAATAGTTGGAGCACACCCTCCGGTCTCCCTCCTTAAAGATAGGGACCACCACCCTGGTCTACCAGTCCAGTGGTACCGCCCCAGATCTCCACGCGATGTTGGAGAGGCATGTCATTCAAGACAGCCCTACAACATCCAGAGCCTTCAGGGACTCAGGATGAACATCGTCCACCTCAGGGGTCCAGCCACCAGGGAGTTTTTTTAACCACCTCAGTGTCCTCACCCCTAGCAATGGGCGAGTCATCCCACTCGTCCCCAGACTCCTCCAGTACAGACTAAGGAGGTCTTCGAAATATTCCTTCCACTGCCTGATTATAGCCTCAGTTGAAATCAGCAGCGCCCCAACCCACACTATAGATCACATTAGTAGCGCACCGCTCTGTTTAGCCTTCCAGTAAGGTCAGTGCACACTGACGTTTTAGCTTAAGTAGGGGAGTAAACACTTCATCCTCTAAAACTAATGAGAGCATTGTTATGTTAAAAACATTAAATATCTAGAAAACCTTCAACTTGTGATGGCCCATTGTCTAGAGGATGCTAAGCAACTTTGGTCTCACTGCAGCTGTTTTTATTTATTTTTTAGTTTTGTTTTCTTCTAGGTGGTGCAATGGGGCCATTTTGCCATATTCAATGATCAGAGCAATAAGAAATGAAAGCTCGCATCGTTGAAGAGGTGTGTGACAAATTTCTTCCTTTGGGGCAGGGCCTTCCAAGCCCTTCAGCAAGCACGTCCTGTGTCACGGCGAATCGTTATGCCACCAGGGTGCGCTGTTAAAGGAGAACTCACAATTTTCACACTGATGTTTATTCAGATGACGTATGAGCTGGATGGGGTAAAACTGAGAGGAGCGTTACATCAAAGTATGAAACTAATTTCCATTTCTCACTAAGTGGAATGCTAACAATTCTGACTATCTATCCACTATCCTCTGCTTATCCTTTTCAGGGGACTGAAGCCTATCCCAGCTGTCATAGGGTGAGAGGCAGCGTACACTATTGGCATATAAATGTGTTCAGGGCAGGATTTATCAAACCACTTAAGTTTGATACAGATTGGACATCAGAATTTGTCATCCTGCCAGGTTCACACCCTTTGACGAAAACCTTTAAAAATAATGTAACACCAACTCAGCGCTTTCCTGACCAAATTTGAGATAGCTCTGCTCAACGACATTTCCTATTGCCACTAGGTGGTGCTACAACTATACTTAAATGTCATATGAATGTGTTCAGGGGTGTACCGTTATTACACTTGAGAAGCTTGAGCCCGATTGGTATATGTTAATGAGAGCCAATTAAAATTTCATGGGGAATGATCAAAATTGACCATGGCCATGCCCTTTTATGAAAACTCAAACTTCTCAATTTAATTTCAGACCTGTGGTTTAGACTGACCAAATGTGAAGTTGATCCCTGAAAAACACTAGAAAAAGTTTGAAAAAGTACGAGCGCTGGAAATTGCAAAAACTGCGCCAAAATAGCCTAATTTTAAATGACGGACTTCCTATTGGTGTAGAGCATCGCTCAAAGAGGGATTTTTGCCAGGTTGCACACACGTACCAAATTTCATATACATACGTGAAACACAGCAGTGGGGTTTGTCTTTATATTATGCAACTTTAGAGGTTAGAGGCATTTTGGAACGCCTGTGCCTGTAACCACAAATACATAAATTTTCATCAGACCTGATGCAATCAAAATTTCAGTTTTGAGGTTTTGAGCATGTTTAGACCCTCCAAAAAGAAGATTAATTTGACCTAATAAATGAAAAGAAACAGAGCAATGACAATAGGGCCTTCACATGTTTCGTGCTAAGGCCCTAATAATGAACAAGAATTTCAAGCCTGTAAAACTTAAAACTCCGGGTCGAAGACCCAGGACCATAATAATATATGCAGCCAAACTTTGTGATTAGCTCAAATCTGTTCAAAGATCAAGCCATTTAAGTTTGAACATGATAAAAACTTCACTTGTTTGGCTCTTGTTGGCTTTCTGTTTCTTTCGTTTTTATATATATATATATATATATATATATATATATATATATATATAAAAAGATAGATAGATAGATAGATAGATAGATAGATAGATAGATAGATAGATAGATAGATAGATAGATAGATAGATAGATAGATAGATAGATAGATAGATAGATAGATAGATAGATAGATAGATAGACAGATAGACAGATAGATAGATAACCAGTATCAATCATGCATCACAATAGGAAGTGAGAGAATATGTTGCAATGTGTAAAAATTTTGTCCCACTAATACATAGGGTGCCAGGCTTAACAAGTGTGGATTATGTAAGCTTTAATGGTTGGTCAGCAACAAACCAATAGCAACTACTTATCCTAAACTTTACTTCTTAGCAGGTTCTTAGCTCCTTAAGATATGCATCCTAACACAAGAAAAATTTTAAAAAGCACATATTCAGTAGCTTAGCTGCATAGATGGGTCATATATATGATTTTGGTAAAAGGAAGTGGGAGAATATGGGGTTAAGACACCACCACGTCTGGTCTGTCTTTGTCTAAAATATCATCCTGAACTTGGTGAGACAGAGCTGCTGAGTTTAGTCATAAGTCTAAGTCAAGGATTCCCGGGTCTTAGAGGTCAAAGGGTTAGAGTCATCTCTCAGCAGCTTCTTTATTAACTTCTGCACACACACACACACACAAACACACACACACACACTTACAAAGCATCTAGTGTCCTTTTCTATGTGGGGTGAAGGAAGGTAACGCTAATAAAGTGCTACAGTAAAGTATGCCATTTATACCAATGCATGCACTTGTAGTATCAGTAATGTCAACACAAATTTTTGAAAAGGGAATATTTAACTGTTCAAAGATTCATTTGTCACTGAAGTTACATCATGTTATTTGTGAATGACAAAAAATATGCCTCATAGAGTTCAGACTGTGCTGAAGAATAAAGGAGGTCATACCAAATATAGACTTTCAAGCTCTGTTTTAACTTTATAAACTGCTCATTTCAATAAATGGCTACTGCAAAAAGAATGAATAAATAAAAAAAGAGAGATTTTGGCACAGTACTGAACCACCAAAGTAAAGTATATTAGACCAGTGCAAACTTTATGGATTTGGGAGCAGGGAAAAGGGTCTTTGTAATGTGACAGCAAACCTGATGGTGCCTTCCAATAAATGTGACATTCGAAGACTATTAATAGACTACTGTGTGATGTCCCTAAATTTAAAGTTTTCCAACTTGATACTAAGTTTTTGTTGGTTTATCTTTTGGTATTGAAACCAACAATTTCTCCCAAGTAGAGTTCACGCTCTCACTATTACCTCAAGTTAACAAGAACGGTCTGAGTGTCGGAGTGTCAGTGTTTTGATGAATGCTGGAAATAGTTTTCTGACCCAAATAAATTAAACAGGTATATTCTAACTTATCAGATCTCTCTACCAGTTTTCATAAATGCTGCTTAGGGGTGTTACCACTCCTGTTCACATTGCCCACATTACAAGCGGTGGATCAAATTTCAGCTGACGATCGGTCGCGGACCAGCCACGGTCCCGTCAAGGATCGTCTGGCCATTTTAAGTGGCTGTATCTGTATGTGTGACATGTACTTTTGATGTTGAGGCTGGAGAAGCACGGTTGCATCCAGCCAAGCCAATGAGACAAGATGAAGTAGCAACATGTGAGCCAAAAATTATGTTACTGTACACTTGGATGAAAGTGTAATTGCTGTCCTGTTTTTAGTGTTCTGATCATGCTTCCAGTGTTCAGTCTTCTTCTTCAAAAATGAATGTGCAAGTTTGTGTGTGTCTGTCTGTGGAGTGTGGGTGTATGTGTGTCTTACCACTGGGGTTGAATTGCATGCAGGATATAGGTTTGTCATGAGCTGGGAAATGAGCCACCACTCCCTCACCGTCCGAGTCCTCACTCACCAAGACCTGGATTGTATGAACACACACAAAAAGAAAATCCAGATCATTTTCTAACAATGAGAACATTAAACCCAAAGTGGGACTTTCCGCTGCTCAAGTATTTCTCTTCACACTTTGGTCTGGTACAATATCGTCACCACACTAAGCAGTGCTCTTTGACATGACCCTGGTGTGAAAAAACTGGAAGTTTAACTCCTTTCTGAATGTGCCATTGCCCTCTTGTGGCCAGAAAATAAGATTATTACGTAAAAGACAAGGAAGCACTTTGGTCAAAAACCCACTTTTTGTGTTCAAAGAAAATATGAATCATCATAATTTAAGTTGTATTTCATTAGTGCTGTACTGAGACCAGTGTGGACAGAATATGGCCTAACAACAGAGACAAGAATATGTACAAATTTACTTTGGCAATGATGTGGCTTTTCACATGTGGCTTTGACAATACCCCATGACACAGGGTCTTCCCGTAAACAGGCACAAACTGGCATCAAATCTAGAATTGGCTTCCTACTTGTGAAACTGGCCAAAAAAAAATGAAATTGTAAATTATTTTGCACAACTAGAGGCTGCTCCTAAATCACTGTACAAAGTCTGCTGTCAAGACTGGGGCAAATCTAACAAAGGCTGTGCTGAGACCAGGAACTGGCAGAAAGCTCCTTTAGTCACAGAGAGAGATTAGACATAAGCCTAGACATGAGGCCACTTTGTACTAGAGTGTGTATGTGTTCGAGAACAGGCACACCTATTTTAAAAGGGTTAAATGTGACCCTACTGTTGCACTAAGGATGTCAGGAAAGCTGGCCAAACATTTAAAATATAAGCTAGTCCAAACAAGATAACCTCTGAAAACTACAAGGGCTTCGTCTCACACTACAAGCAAGAACATAAGGAAAGAGGGTAGAAAAGGGGAAAAGGCGAGAGAACAGCATGAACAGAAAGAGCCTGGTGACATGAAGCAGATCACTTTTATTACGGTGCAAGCAGACAATGTTGTTCTGTGAGG
>JAMQGT020001869.1:0-54048 GCA_024447675.2 Pterophyllum scalare
ACAAAATTGAACTCTTGAGAGTAATAAACCTCAAAATAGACATAACTATATCAGGAGTCAGGTGTCAGCAGGGGAGAAATATTGCTCTTAAGGCCAATGCCTTGTAGGTGAAGGACCTAACTTTTGATTGTTTGAGTAATTACAGCCTTTTTCTCGTATCCACATTTGTGTGATGTGTGTGAATAAGCTGGTTGATGTACCCTAATATATTTTGGGGGAGAAGAAAAAAACAGTTTTTTTTCATCATTGACAGTAATTTTCTGTATTTATTATAGGCATTTTAGAATGATAAGTAATGGATTGGGAGAGACAGGTCAGTGGATAGTTGAGTCAGTTATTGTTTCTATGGTCTTTCTAGTGGTTAAGTAGTCAACTTTGGGTTGTATGTGCGCATTTTTGGATGATTGTTTCAGCATGGAGTGTGGCCATTGATGTCTGTGCGTTTCGATGCGGGTGTTCCAAAGACCGAGAGGTCTACTGAAGAAGAAGAGGGAGGAGAGAGGTGAAGGGTGAGAAGGGAGATCAGTGACATTCAGTAGATGCTGGATGTTCGCTCATCGAGGTCACAAATGCCTGCGCTCGCACTGAAAATCCTACCAGAAGACCAGATGTATTACTGTGGTAAAACTGAGTTTTGTTCACCGCTCAAGTTAGCTTCATAGCACTTTTTCAACTCAGCATTTGTTCCAAAACATCTGTGTCAAGGTCCACGTTTTTTTTTTTTGTGAAAATGTGGCCACATCTCACAGCTCTCAGTGGAATCTGATGATGCATTAATTATTAATACATTTATGTAAGAGATACCTGAGAGGCTTTCTAAAAATTCTTAAAGCAGGCCATTGGCTCTTTTTATGTCCTCCACCCTGGTTTTTCTGCCCAAGCCTCTCTCTATCTCTACCTTCACCTTTCTCTCTCTCCACCCTTGTTCCTCCTGTACACATCTCACCACCCTCCATCACCTCTGCCTTCCCCCTTTCCTCTCAACAGCCCTTGTTACCACGCTCCCCCCTTCGGATTTTCTTTATGCCCATCCATCATAATGGGGAATATTTTATAACTCTATAAATTTGGCTATTTGGCTAAGCTGCTCAAACTATATAACCCCAAAAGAGCACTGAGATCATCTAGCCAGATGCTCTTAGTGCAACCGAGGTCTCATTTTAAACACAGAGGGGATCAGGCTTTTGCAGTCGCAGCCACTAGACTGTGGAATAATTTGCCACTTTATATTTGTACTGCTGAGTCCATATAGTCATTTAAATCCTCTCTAAAAACTCACCTTTTTACCTTGGCTTTTAATTTGAGTTCAGTTTGAGTCCCATCAGGTTTGATGTTGTGGTGTCTCTTGTTTTAGTGTGCTAGTTTTAGTTTGTTTTATTGCATCATATTTGTTTTATTTCTTTGTTTTTATGTTCTGTGCTTTATTCTATTTTATTCACCTATGCCGTTATCTTGCTTACTTTGTAGTTGATCTCGTAAAGCACTTTGGTCAACAATGTTGTTTTTAAATGTGCTCAAGAAATAAAATTGACATTGACATAAAATGAATATGAACTGTTGGGTTATGATGACATTCTAATTGCCTTTCTCTCCATGTGTAGCGGCAGGTTTGTGCAAAGCCCGTCCCACTGACCTCGTGTTCATCATCGATAGCAGTCGCAGTGTTCGTCCTTCAGAGTTCGAGCAAGTTAAAGTCTTCCTGGCAAAAGTCATTGAGGGTCTGGATGTTGGACCCAGCAGCACTCGTGTGGGAGTTGTCAACTATGCCAGCCGTGTCAAGAATGAGGTTTGGACACGTTTGAAAAATGATTTCAGATATTTCCAAAGCTTTTTCTTTTATTTTTATCTCACTCACTATCCTATTATGGAACTTTAGGTGTCTCTTAAGACTCACCGCACCAAAGCCGGGCTGATCAAGGCCGTGACCAAAATAGAGCCCCTGTCCACTGGAACGATGACCGGCCTGGCCATCCAGTTTGCAATGAACGTGGCCTTCAGCGAGGCTGAGGGTGCACGTGCAAAGTCTCCTGATGTCAGCAAGGTCGGCCACAGATTTAGATGCGTCTGAGCATGCAGTTCACTTCTCCCATAATCACAAAAATCATTTTGCAATATATTTTGAACCCTCACTGTCACAGGTCGCAATTATTGTGACAGACGGGCGTCCCCAGGACAACATAAAGGATGTAGCTCAACGTGCACGAGATGCCGGCATTGAGATTTTTGCCATCGGCGTGGGACGTGTGGACATGAACACTCTGAAGCAGATGGCCAGCGATCCTCTGGATGATCATGTGGACTATGTGGAGAGCTACAGCGTTATTGAGAAGCTCACCAAGAAGTTCCAGGAAGCCTTTTGTGGTAAGAGGGGAGAGGGAAGAGAAGCGAGAAGGGTTAGAGGTTTACAGTAGAGGTACAGAGGCAGGAGCAGGAGAGAGGGATTCATAAGGGCTAGGTGAAGGGCAAAAAAGGCAGGGTGGTAAAAATGATATGCACACCTTCATTCCTGTGGAGAGAGAACTGTCTGCTTCCCCCTATACTGAGGGTAAGGTGTCTGGACTGTCAACCTTTTCATTCCAATTTATTGTTCTCTCCCTTTTGTCCTCTGCTTCTCCTCGATAAGATTACAATGTATTCACTCAGTCATTCAAACTCATTTAAAATTCCCTACAGCACGAGGGCATTAGGGTAGAAACAACCTTTTGGAAAGAGATTTAATCCTGTTCTTCAGTCAACTCTCGCATAACCGAGAGGCGAGACTGAGCTATCTGTAATTACCGATCCATTAGTGCCAATCATTAAACTGCTAATTAGAGATGCCCTTCGGCGCTCCCAGTCTGCAGCAGCTTCGACTGCCGTTTGCTTCTCACTTTGCCGCAGCTAGTCTCGCTGCAGATGGAGAACACGAGAGCAGCATGATGGTAGTGTTGGATTGTTACTGGACGAGCCTGTGCATCACGTAGAAAAAACAGATTTTGTTTATTTACTGCTGCGCCAATCTTTTCCTCCTGTTTGTTTTAAGGCTCCACTGGATTCTTGCATCATCCACATATATTAAAACCTGTTAAGATCAACTGCAAGTCACAGTGGATCATTAAAAAAAAAATTCAGTGCTAAAATTTCCTGTTCTCAAACTGACATAGTTTCATTTCTCCCTCTAACCCCATCCGCCTGCCCCCTCTTTGTATGTGTGTGTGCCCACCTCTGTGTATGGTGCTCTGTGTGTGTGTGTGTGTGTGTGTATTGTGCATACATGCACACACAGTGTCAGACCTGTGTGCGACTGGGGATCATGACTGCGAGCAGGTATGCATCAGCACCCCAGGATCATACAAGTGTGCCTGCAAAGATGGCTTTACCCTCATGGACGATGGTCGCAGCTGCAGTGGTGAGTGTGTGTTTGTCTCTGAAGGTATGTGTCCAAGCATGATAAACATGCTATGACATTAATATTACCCTGTGTGTGTGTTTGTTTCTGACCTGACCAGCTTGCAGCAACTCTGCAACAGATGTTGTTTTTCTGATCGATGGCTCTAAGAGCGTGCGTCCTGAGAACTTTGAGCTAGTCAAGAAGTGGATCAACCAGATCATCGATAAACTGGACGTCAGTGATAGCAAGGCTCATGTGGGACTGGTGCAGTATTCCAGCGCAGTCAAAGAGGTATGAAACTGTTTTTTTTATTTTTATTTTTTTTGTAACATCAGATTATGCATCCTTGTTTCCACCTTTATCATCATCCTGATTCTGTCCCACCACAGGAGTTTCCCCTGGGCCGCTTTAACAACAAGAAGGACCTCAAAGATGCTGTGAAGAAGATGGCCTACATGGAGAGGGGAACCATGACAGGCCAGGCTCTCCGTTATCTGATAGACAGCAGCTTCAAACCTGGTCAGGGTGCCCGGCCTGGAGTCGCAAAGGTGGGCATAGTCTTCACCGATGGACGCAGCCAGGACTACATTGGAGATGCTGCCAAGAAGGCCAAGGAAAACGGTTAGTGGGAGTGGGAAGGTTATGCCTAAAATAGACTAAGAGAATGTATATTTATGCCAGTCAGATGAAGGAACAAGTGTGTACATTGCAGGCTTTAAGATGTATGCTGTCGGAGTGGGCAATGCCGTCGAGGATGAGCTGAAAGAGATTGCCTCTGAACCAACTGGAGAGCACTATTTCTACACCGCCGACTTTAAGGCTATGACCCAGATTGCCAAGAAGCTACAGATTAACATCTGTCAAGGTGAGAAGTTTATAACACGCATTGCGAATTTATTTATTTCAAAAATAACATGAATCTATAACCTGTGCACTCTGACTCCACAGATGAAGACCCTTGTGAATGCGACTCCCTTGTAAAGTTCCAAAAGAAAGTTGAAGCTGCCCTACAGGCACTAACAAAAAAGCATATCCTTTATGACGGATGAGAAGGTCTGAGAATGGCATTTTGGGAGGGAGGGCTTTAAAGTCATTGTTACGTTATCTGATTTATTGTTTACTTTCACAGTTTCTAACCTTGACAGAATCTTACTAGAGAGTATGTCGAAGAGGATCGCCTTGTTGGAGAACAAAATCGTCTAAGGACTCACATCCCTAACAAACACACACACAAAAATTTTACTTCCTGTATAATATTGAAGACAAACCCGTGTGTGTGTGTGTGTGTGTGTGTGTGTGTGTGTATGTGTGTGTGTGTGTGTGTGTGTGTATGTGTGTGTGTGTGCTCTCTGCTCTCCTACCCCTCAAAACCACCTCTTGTTTTTCTATGCTTCTGCTCTTACCTTGGGACACAAAGTGCCAGTTACCACATAAACATGCCTTTGTGTGTGTGTGTGTGTGTATGTGTGGGCCCGAAGGTCATCCTCCAAAGCCAGCCTGTGTGTTTGCTAATAAAAGTCTTCCCTCATAGGGAAACAGTGATGGTATGCCGAAGGGTTTTTCTTTGTTGCTGCCACAGCGCTGAAGTTCCTGAAACCCCAGAGAGTCTGTGTCTTGTCATGTTAAACGGAGCAGCACATCACCTTCACTTGTTTTTCTTGTTTATATGTCACTGTCATCTTTCCCCATTCCTTCCTCTTCAGTTTTTGTTTCTCCTGTCATCCACACAAAAGTTATCTGGTATTGTATATGATATATACAGGTAAATTAATATAAGATACAGGTGTGATATTAAGGTTTCCTAAATAAAGGTGATTCAGGAAGTAAACAGAAAATTGTGAAATCACTATGTGCCACATTAGAATTAGACATATGCACATACAGACACAAAGACCTTTAATATAAAGCATCATCATAAAACATGACTTCAGAGGACCAGGAAGACTGGGTGGGTATTTCCAGCAAAAGCTCGGTGACCTGATTCAGCACACAGACCATTTTAGGTACTTCCCAGGTGGCGACATCCAATACAAAGTCCGAGCTGTTTGCAGTAAAGTACAGGGTTTCCGTCTAATTAAAGGATTACTGCAGTTGTGGAGGTGCTTTAGTACTGAAATAAACAGAAAATACATCAAGTAGTTTATCATTTAATCAAAATGATAGACTATTTGACTTAATTTTATTCAACTGGATAAATTAAAATTATAAAACTAATCACATCATCATCCATACTAACATTTGCTGGTGTCTGTTTCATATTAATTGTTAAAATTAAAGCTTTTTCTTAAATGATAAATTTGCACAAGGGAAATGATGGGAAGTTTACAGAATAATTACATAATTACTAAACACCATGATGGAAAAAAAAAAAAACACCATACACTTTAAAATTTGCTAAAGAATTTTTGTGTTTTAAAGTTAGACCCAATTACAGAAATCCAATTTTGCAGATTCATGCCAATTTAATTAAAAATTGACAACAATAATAATTGATTTTTTAAACAAGATAAAAAACAACCAAAAAATCCAAAACAAAATACAAAGAATGGGCATTACAGGGAGATGTACTTTTCCCACTTTGTCCAGATTTCCTCAAATTGAACCTGATGGATCCTCGTGGAGAAGGTGACTGTCCATTTCATTCTGGGAGTAATGTTGTAACAGGCCTCTCAGGCTGGGGCGCCTTTTTTGCGCCATTTCTTTGTAATAGCTCTTCTGGTAGCTACACTCAAACTTCCAGAGAGCTATTATGTTTTAATTATTGCAAATTACTTTTTGTTAAGATATAACATATGGTTAAGTACAAGAACCCGGAGTCCTGAGCCGACTACAACCATCTATTATATATTATAGACAGAAACTGCAGTCCGTTTTCTTCTTTTTTTGGGGGGGGGGCAATGTGTTTTTTATATATCCTTTATTTATCCACGCAAAAATACTATTTGAAATTAAAAATCTCTTTTCTCAAGAGCGATCATCAGGTCAAGAGGGCAGCAGAAATCAGTTCTATAAAGATATTATAAGTGGCCAAAAAGGACCAGAGAGTACTACAATAATACAGTCATAAGGACACTTGTAAAACAGATCATTTCTTTATTTTATAAATAACCCCATTCATAAATACTGTTAACTACGGCGATATTAGCCATAAAATAAACAACACCTGAAACGAGCACTATTTTATAAAGCAGAGAGTGGTGGATGCACATGTCATGTGATTACAAATTAAAAGGACGCTGCCGCCTGCTGTTTATCACAGGGAAGTTTCGCACACGTCACGATGACGTTGCACAAGAAAACTCTCCAGACATCTGAGCGGAATGAACGGGTGAAAACTGAGTTATTTTCAGTCAAGCTGGTTTAGAGTTAACTTAGTATTATGGCCGGGGAGCTCAGTTCATATATAAAGCAGCGGCCTTATGTTGTGTTCGCACTGGCGGAAATGGTCACAGGTGCTGCTGAGAGAGTCTGCAGCATCTGCTAACAGCAGTGAGGCTAGTTTAGCGAGCTAACCGGCACCCTGCACTCGCGTCCAGGAAGCTCGGTGTCGGGAAAAAAAAAGGAGGTCCTCGCTGAAGGTGGTCCGTCGAAGTTAATGATTTGTCGAGCGGATGATTGCGCAGTAATATTAAGACAGGCGGCAGATGTCTCAGGGTCCTTTGCAGTGAAGAAAAATCAATGTTTCCATCGTGCTAACGTTAACCTTTAGCGTTAAAGTCAATACTTCAGCTAAATCCAGCTCGGTAACGACAGGTAGCTCAACCAAGGTGCTCCGGGACATGGCTAGTAATCCCGCGGCTGCCTGCCAGGCTAATGGAGAGAGCAAGCCGATAGGAGACTCCGCTTCTGTGCTTTCGTGTTGTCACCGAGTCCGATGCTGGTGGATCAACGGCGAAGAGCTTAGCTCGACTGTGCAGCAGGGACGACGGGGAGCGGAGTGCGGCTCTGGAGGAGCTGAGGCAGGGGTTTTTCCTATGTTTAGACGGTGACCGGCACGGCTCGGAGCGGCTGAGTAAACAAACTCTTCTGCATCTGCTCCGGCTGTCCAGGTCATGTCCACTGCAGGAAGTACGGGAGAGAGCCATCGAGCTCCTGCGGACCGCACAGGTAATGTATTGGTTTGCAGACTGCAATTATAACACAGAGAGGTGGGAGTGGAAAAACAAAATCTTAATGTAACACCAGTCGCGCGCATTTTCGAATACTAAAGGAGTCTGAGATATTCTCGGGAGCGCTGCTTCCGCTGTGCATTATAACTCTCTAAGGTCAGGTTTGCCTTACTCATCAGCTGATGGTCATTTTTATTGCTACCGGACTGCTGGTTGTTTCATCAGACTGTAGGTGATGCAAGACGCCGCAGCTGTGTGCACAAACAAGCGGGCCGGACACGCCCCCTCCCGGTGCCTGAAAAACACTCCGCCAGCAGACACACCTCCAGACTGACTTCTTTCGCGACCCAGTGTAGCTTCTAGAAATAAAAAGGCAGACTGGTTTGGACGCATTAGATTTGTATATGTGTTGGGAATAACAGACGGGGTCCTTCGATGTCGGTGAGTTTTAATGCGCGGTTTGATTAAAAGTTAAAGTGTAAAGCGTGCCAGTTATGAAACGGGTGTCCTGTTACAGTGAAAAGAAGGTCTAGGCACATTAAAGAAGGGTTAAGCGGTTGTTTAGCTGAAAATATTTCCTATACGCATGTCAGATGTTAGGTAGATGTTAAATAATGTTGTTAATTGTTCTTTGTGCATGGAGTGATGCGTGAATCCATTTTAGTGGAAGTTTGAAAAGGCTTGTCCTTCAGTGTTGATTACATTTTGATTTAAATTTTCTGATGTTTAATGTTTATTTAAACACTGATTTTATTTCACAGTATTTCATTGTTTAACTCTCTGTGTCTTTTGTTATCTCTAGGAACAAGGAGTTGAGGTACCTCGGGCTCTGGCCTCAGGGCCAAGTGCCTTTATCCCTGCAAAAGAGGTGTGTATGTGACTTATTACAAAGTGTGTGTGTGTGTATATATATATATATATATATATATATATATATATATATATATATATATATATATATATATATATATTTATTTATTTTTCACTTTAAACATGTATTTTTAAGGTAACTAACAGGTGGCATTTTCAAAGTTGTTTTTTCCACTGGTTGGTGTCAGGGTGGCACACAGCTGGCCTTAATCTCAAGATTTTACAGGTCTTGTTGCAGGCTGCCAGCATAATAGACACTGAATATAACAGCGGTTTCTTTGAATATATGTTCTTATGAATGTAATTAAAAATAAATGCATATAATTGGCTAATGTATTAATAGCATAGAGATTCTAAACTTAAATGTTGTAATCCCCATTGGCTTAGTCTTATCTTTTTTAAAAACATACTTTGTTGAGTCACTTAATTTTAAAATTGATTTTCATTTTTAGAAACAGACATGCGTAATAACTAAGCAGCCATGCTCATTTAAATGAGGCTAATTTTTCTGCTGCCAAACTGCACTGCCTGTTGCATTTGACAGATGCAACACCAGAACTGAGTTGCCAAAGCCAGTGGCTGATGCAAGTTTCATAATGTGACTCACTCTGACTTGTTACCACAGGAGAAATTGTATTGCAATTATAATCTTTCCAGTGATCTATGCCCCCAAGAAAAGAATTTTTTTTTTTAAAATCTAAGTTAACTTAGCAGATTTTTGTCTTGCTTTTCCTCTTCAGATTTTGAAAGAAGGTCCAAACCAGGATGTCCTGATTGAATCCTTTCTTTCACTGGGGCGTGTGGATCATGTCACCATGGTGATGGCAATGCACCCAGAATATCTCTGTTGTTTCCTGAAGACCCAGCATGCTTTGCTGGAAATAGACGGCCCCTTGCCCCGTCACTGGAGACACTACATTGCTGTCATGGTAAGAAAAATGTTGGTTAGCCCGTGATGTCTATCAGATCAAGTTTAAGTGTAGTAAGGCTTCTAAGGCTGCAACCTCTTAAAGGTGCAACTTTAATTACTTTTCAAAGGAGACCTAAAAAAAAATCGCTTCAAATAACGTTCATCAGTTTTTAAAATCTGAATGTAACATTTTTCAGAACACTGATCTGCATCCTTTAGGTTAAGTGTAAAATAGCATATGTAATTCCCTAAAAATAAGTTGTTTGTTGTGTGTACTTCAGGTTTGTATATGCACAATGAACCAAATAAACAAATCATTGTGCACATGAGAGTTAATGCTTAATGCAAACAGACGAGATATTTGTTTGTTAGATTTTCCATCACAGCTTTTTGTTTCAAGCACTTGAGGTTAAATAATTTTTCCAAAGATGGATATTATTTCAAAATGCTTATGGTTCTTTGATCTGCATTTAATCTTTTCCTCTCTTTTTTAAAATCTTAGACTAGATATTATTTGAGTTTGATTATTTGAGAAACAGTCTAACCATTCAAATAACATCAGAATGCCTATATATAAATAAATAAATATATATATATATATATATATATATATATATATATATATATATATATATATATATATATATATATATATATATATATATATTTTTTTTTTTTGTAATTGAATTTATCAGGGTACTTTTGTCATAGTTGCATAGCTTTTTTAGAGGAATTTTGAGTATTTAACCAGTGCAGAGGCTATGGAGATGCACTTATCTGCGGTCCTCCAAAAAGCTGTCTGACAGCAGTGATGCTGTAGGTAGGTAGAATGCTGAGTGGTTGAAAGAACTGGCTTGTGAAGGGAGTCAAAGGTGAAAGGGAAAGTGAAAGGGAGACAGCAAAGCTCAGTCATAAAGTTTTCATTGTTTTTAACACACTCCACCACAAAGAAGTCCTTTGTATATTATTATTTCTGTCTTCCCTGCAGCTGGGGCTAAGCTAAAGAAACAAAAACAGCACAAGCACAAACATGACTAGCCTACATTACCAGCTGTTTCACATATTTTTGATACTGATACTGATGGAATGATGGGTCTGCACCTACAGACTACCGGGGCACCACGACCTTAAAAGTCTGACTTAAATGATTACAGTAGCAAGCACTGACAGTAATGGTCTGCTGACAGTAGGGATAGAGTGAAATATCAATACAGCAGCAATAAACTGAAATCGCTTCCTCTTCCTCTAACAACTTCACTGGTGCTAAATACTGACATTATTATTATTATTAAAAGCTGCAGGCGCTCTAAATATATTTGACTTACCAGACTCCCAACTTCATTGCTTCTTGTTGTAGCATGTAGTAAATTCACAGGAGGATAAATGGACAGTGTGGGAAAAAACAAATGAGAAATCTAATTAATTTAATTTAAATGTCATTAAAACACAAGAATGTAGTGGATTATTGCATAATTCCTCCTTCTTTTCTTTTCTTGCTTTTTATGAGTATTTTTCATTTTTATTATGTGTTGTGGATGCAGATGTATTTATGCATTGTGGATGGTCATCGTTCCTATTCTCAGACTGTTGTAAAGCTCTGTGAAAAGCCTTCAGTCCCAAATTCCACAATTAGAGTGCCAACAGCCGCCAGAAAGACAGAACATTTTTTTTTTTTTCCCTGTTAGCTTCTAACTGGCTCCATGTTAACTCCAGTACTGGATTTAAAATCCTTTGCTGCCACTTTGCTCTCAGACTGCATGTCTGCTTGTGGCTCCTAGAGGTTCTAAAGGAGAATGGGAGGCAGAACCTTCAGCAATCAGACCCCTGTCCTGTGGAACTGGCTCCCAGTTTGGATTCAGGAGACAGACACCCTCTTTTAAGATTAGACAAATTTCCTTTTTGGTGAACTCTTATAGTTAGAGCGGGATCAGATGACACTGAACAATTTCTTATTTATGCAGCTATAGGCTCATGCTGCTGTAGGACTGAATGGCTTCCCTACTCCCCTGTTTTCACTCCTGATGCATTGTCACCAACGTCTGTCCCAACTAATCAAGGTGGGTAGGTGGATGCCCCTCCCTGAGCCTGGTTCTGCTGGAGGGTTAAAAGGGTGTTCTTCTTTCCCACTGTTGCCTAGTACTTGCGCATAGGGGTCATCTCATTGTTGGGGCTTTCTCTCTAATATTGTTGGGTGTTTTATCATGTAATATAAAGCACCTTGGAGCAACTGTTGTGGATTGCTAGTTGTATTAAATTGTGATTACCATTGTGACCTTGGGAAATGTATTATGATCAGATCATGAGAAAGATACTTTAAAGATTTTTTAAAATTTATTTTAGGACATTTTGTGGTATAATCTAGTAAGCTAGCTTCAGTTAGATGTTAATACTGTGTGTGATATTATGATGCTACTGCGGACCGCACAGGTAATGCAATCCCAATAAGCATGCACTTTGTCATGCTTATTGGGTGTTTTCAGTGTGAAAAATTATACTCAGTTCTTGGTTGGACTAACTGAACACAGATTTGAGACCATATATTTGTACAACAGAATATTTAGAAAGTAGCGATCTTAATACTTAAAAACTGTATTCAGTTAGTAAATAAATGTCATCAAAAATCTTCAGGGACATTCAGATACTGTATCACAGCAATACAGTAGGACTGCCAGAGACCGTTAGTGCCTTTCTAACATGTATAAAGGCAGCTAATGTGATGTATACATCTTCTATATACATCACATTAGCTGCTCTTGTAATTTTAGAAATACCATTCATTAGACTCAGAGTGATCTACCTGTGCAAGTTCAGCTGTGTTGCTTCTGTGTAATATAGCTGTTACACACACATCTGCAATGAAGCATTGTTTTCAGTGGGGGGATACCGTTTCTCCTTCCTCCTGTTAACTTGGAGTGTTTCTGGTGTCTCACAGGTCTGCGGCTCGGCACCATTGTTCATACCTGGTGCAGCAGCACAGCGTAGGCTTCCTGGAGGCCGGAGGGGAGGAGAGCTGGCTAAGCGGCCTGGAGCACGCTCCCACCAAACTCCACAGCCTGCAAACACTCAACAAGCTGCTGGCACACAGACCTTGGCTCATTACGCAGCAGCACATCCAGGTCAGACACATCTCCCGCTCGCCCACTCACTCCCTGTGTCTTATTCCAGCTCTAATTTCTGACTTGAATCCAAAATCACTCCCTCGATGACTCAGTTGCTACTCCCTGTGTGCTAAAAACTTAATTGTTTACCCTATAACGAACAGACGGTATCAGTTTGCACAAACACTGGCAGGGGTAGTTTTGATACCTAGAATTGTGGGACTTTGGGTAGGAAGTAGGACTGAATGAAACATCAGATTTTCATTTAATGATTGTCGTCGTCAAAAGAATTCTCAATGATAATATTAGTGTGATATATTTAGGTATAGGTAGAAATAAGAAAGTAGGGATTTGCTTCTGTCTATAAGAAGTTTCTAATATTAGAGGTAATATATTGGCCTCTCATAGTAATTTATCTAGTGTTGCCTGCACAGAGGCAACTGTCATTGAGAAAGTGTTGGACTTTCATGCTTGAGCACAATCACTGAGTTCAGCTGAACTGTGCCTGAATTCACCTCTTTGTGTGCACGGAGATCAGCTGAGTCAGATGAACAAACCCTGGAGGTCAGATGTGTTCAGATATACAGCTGAGTGACTAGTATGATCACTTCCTGAAGAAAGCTTTGTTCAAGCACTGTTTCTCTCTAAAAGGCAGCACATTGTTGCATATACAGAACTATATCTGTAATGTCTGATAATATAATTAATTAATTAGTCTCCAAATCACTGAATGATAATGCATTTAAATGATGAATTAAGACTTTTAACAATAATCATTAGGGATTATAAGCTGCATTGTAAGCAAACCTGAGAACCACTGGCGTCTCAGGGAAACTCACTAACGTAAAGCTAATGGATGCCCTAAAAGTGGGGGTAATCTTTAAGAAGATATCAAACTGCTTTCAGTGCAATTTCCACTCTGAAATGCCATAAAGAGGAATTGTTAAATCAGATCTGTAGTGCAGACAGGCAAAGCAAAAATACCAACAAACACCAAAGTGGTGACAATCCCAACAAACTCATCAACAGGCTGACATTACAATCCAGCAAACATACAATCCAAAACTGTACTAGATTAGATAAAACTTATACCCACTCTCAGTCACTCTGACCAGACTGGTTTTAAAGTAACTCATCAATACTTGCAAACTCAACAATCTAATGCAGCTTTCCATCAGTAAATTTAACACGGTAACATCTTATTAGATGCAGGAAAAGCATTTGATAGAGTAAACTGGAAACTTTCTTTTTGCAACACTCCACAAATTTGGGTTCAGAGAATCATTTATTAATTGGATGAGGGCACTTTACATTTCACCAACAACCACAGTCTGTTTTCCTTGTTGCACGTCCTTGTGCTGTGCTGTTACTCTGATAAAAAATAATATTTATATTAAAAAAATCTAAAGCTGTACTTGCTCAACATCTGTCTCTGTGACTTGCAGGAGCTGGTGTGTCCTGGAGCAGAGCCTCGCTGGTCACTGGCTGAACTAATACATGCTGTGGTGCTCATGGCACAAGCTCACTCATTGTGCTCATTCATATGGGGCTGTGGTTTAAACCCAGAACCCGATCACACTGGAGGCTACACCTTTCTGCCTCCATCACCTAGTCACTTTTTTCACAGCCCTCACAGTCCTCACAGTCCTGCTCCTGAGGATGGCAGGCAGGAGGTGAGTCAAACAGTTATTCTGATCTTAGGTATAATGGGTTTAAAATGACAGGTAGAGGTATTTGATTTAAATCCATTAGACACACCAGTTTAGTAATAGCAAGAAGACAACCACTCATTAAACAAAGGAAACTGTGAATTACATTTAAACAACAAAGTGCCAACTTCATTAATTTGATCTTCTCCAGCTGACTAATGGAGCGATGGAGGTAGAGGTGCTGATGAAGAGGATGGTGGAGCTGCAGCAGCAGCAGCAGGAGGAGGAGTGCACACAGGAGGAGATGGTTACTCGCTTTGAAAGGGAGAGAAGCGAGAGTATACCTACAGGTACAGATCTGTTTACCCCTGCGTCACTTTGTCATTCACTTGTTGACTCACTACATCCTCTCTGGTGTTTGTTCAGCGGTGGTGAGGGGTGCTCCACCTGACCTGGTGCTGCGTCTTGTGGAGGAACCAGAATTCAGATACGAGGACTTTGCTCCCAGAGGAGAGCAGTCACCACCCACCATGCGAGCACAGGTAGGTTGGAGTGTTTTTTTTAATAATAATGCATACTTTCTGTTTTTAAATGTATTTCAGACTTGCTATAGTATAAGACACCTCTTAGGTGCATGTGTGCTTTGTTTTGTAGACAGTAATGTTAGTGTTTGTGTCTCATGTGCAGGACTATTCATGGGAGGACCATGGCTTCTCTCTGGTCAACAGGCTCCTGCCAGACATGGGTCAGCTGCTGGATGAGAAATTCCAGGTAGCAACACATTTCACCAAATAGAACTCCACTAGTAAACATGAATGAGGTGATTAAAAACTACAAAGCTTATGTGTGGGTGACATGAAAGGTCTGTCTTTTGAAGTGTGTGATACACAATTTCACCTAGCCGAAACTAAGAATTGGATGAGATATTGTTGACCTCTGTGTTTGTTTATACACTTGAAATAAAATTGCTTAGTGTCAGGAAAAAAGTGGGTGGGGAACACGTGTATTGTAGAACAGGGTTTTCCTGGCTAGACTGACAGAAATCTATGTATTTCCAATTATTTCAGAACATTTGGTAAATAAACAAGCAAAAAACCAAACCAAAACAAATGTATATATTTTCATAAAAACTGCTCACACCTCATAGACTTTAAATAAAAGGTGGATGCAGCATCCCAGGTCTGAAAAGTGAAGCCAGTGTGGAAGCCCTTAAAGCTGCATTCTGTCTAATGCCCTACAGAAGGTGAATTGGGGGTTGGGGGGGGGGAATGACCCTCAGTAAGCTTTGCAATGGGAGCTCACTAACCAATAGGCTACATCCATCTTTTATGTACAGTTTATGACCCTCTTTCAAAGGATCCCAAGTAGACCTCATTTGTCACAAGCATTGCTGAGATGAGTGGGTGTCTACAAAACAAAAAAACGTAAGGTTTTGGTACCCTGTAGACCAAATGATGCGAGTTAGAAAACGGATGAACTGAGCAAACTGTAATGTGAATTTGCAGATTGTGAGCAACTTGACCTACCATAGGATGGCCATGCATGAAGATGTGGATACTTACACTCTAAGAAAAGCTCTGTGGAACTACATCCACTGTCTGTATGGAATACGGTGGGTATAACGCTGTCACCCATCAAAAGTTCAACCACCTTTAACATTTCTTTACAGTGTCATTAACATTTATGTCACTCGGTTATGTCCAGATATGATGATTACGACTATGGCAGTGTGAATGTGTTGCTGGAACGCTCTCTGAAGGTGTTTGTGAAAACTATGGCCTGTCACCCCGAGCAGACCACAGCCCGCATTTACCACGCCTTCTGGAGACACTTCAGACACTCGGAAAAGGTATGACAAGTTCAAACAGGCACTTAACCTTCTCCAGTCACGTATCATTTGACATTTTAACACGTCATCTTTCTTTGGTACCCTCAGAATCAACGAACGTATCATTTGGCATTTCAGCATGTTCTTCCTTTCCTTTTTTTTTTCTTTTTTTTTAAAATGTCATCAGACAAGGAAGTGTTACTGTGTGTCACCTTGTGAACTGAAGGAAATGACATGTTTCTTTTTGTGTGCTTTTTTTTTTCTCTCCTTTTTTTTTGGCAGGTTCATGTAAACCTAATAGTGATGGAAGCCCGGCTCCAGGCGGCACTTCTTTACACCTTACGAGCCATTACACACTACATGAGATGACTGCCTCAATTCTCTTGCACACATTTTTGCAGATGCTGAGCCAGCTGTGATTTATCACAGTCCAATCTTGCACACACACACACATACACACACACTACAGGGAATGTTTGCTTATTCATATCGTATGTTTCAGTGTTAATGTTTTGACGCTGCTTTGCGCCTGGGATGCTATCTATTTAAATTGTGTTACCTATTTTTGCACTGAAGTGTATCATCAGGTTTTGATTTCACACTTGAAATGTCACACTTGTGTGACAGACATGCTGTGTTGCACGTCTGTCACACAAAAATAATGTTGTATTCCAGGTGTGGCAGTGGAATTAGGTCTGGTGTAACGAAATCATTGTGGCAATTCAGATTATTTTCTCTACAGAATGTTTATCAGACAAACACCATTGATCACACCAGTACTACTCATGCCTCAGCCCTCTCTGTCTGCAGCACATCGAGGCTGAGATAAGGCAAAAAGCTTGTATTTTTATATACAATAAAGTCACTTTGTTATCAAAATCAAAGTGTTGTGGGTTTGTTTGAGTGTGAAATTGTTCTACTGGGGGATTATGTGCAAGCTTAGTCTAATTAAGTTACATTAGCAAACCGCAAGATGGCGACAAAAGCTTATTTTTATTTCATTTTATTTTTATCAGACAAGTTTTAGACGTGTAGCTCAAATTATAACGGTGCGTCAGTAACATCCGTCTTGTTTCTGTCGTTAAAATATGCAAATCAGCCCGAGAAAAGGAGCCGCTCCGCTCCTAAAGCATATGTTGCGCTTCTACTTCTCTTGCACGCGGATGTCACACATCTCATTCAGTCTTCCTGTGGTTCACACGAGTTCAGTAAACGTGCGAGCTCGCCCTGCATTTGCGCACCGTCCCCGCGTAGACACTGCAACGCAATCCCTCAGTGCCGGCTCAGGGTTTCAGACTGTGGGCTACAAAGTTAAAGAACTGGTGCTTTTACCGGATTCTTGCGCGCTTACAAAAATACCTCCAACTTTCCTGTCGGTTTACTTTATCGCGAGTTAAATTCGCGCGTATTTCTTTTAATAGTTTAAGCAAGTCTGACATAAGTGAGGTCCGGTCCTTAGGCGCGTCTGACGGCACGTTCCTCGGTAGTGTTTCTGTTAGACGAGCCAAGGCTGTTTAACCGCTGCATGCGCTCCCTTCCTATGGGGTGGACCTCCCGGTGCGCGTCAAGTGCATCCCCTGAGCCTTCCGGCCGAAGCGCGCGCTCGCTCGCTTTTTCCTGTCCTCGCGCAGTCAGCGGCAGCAGTAGCGCGCGGCTCTTTCCCCCGTGCGTCATCGGATAGCGCTCACGCTTCACCCACCTCTGTCCCTGGGCACCCGAGTCAAGGATTCCCCGGGATATCTTCTTTTTGTCAGGTATGTTTCTGCTGTCTGTGTGTAGTATCAGAGCATGTAACACATCTACGTCAGTCAGAGCTGTTCGCTTTTTACCACCAAACTGGGGTTTATCACTGAAAAGGTGGCACGTACAGGTAGGCTGTACGTTCACTTTACACTTTAAACTGGTTTTCCTTTCAAACCGCTCTCTGTGGATAAAATCGCTTAGTTCAAGACAAAACTGAACCAATATATAAACGGGTGTCCTGAAAGTAGCAAACCTAGATAAATAGAATATTGTAAGATTTTTAGTGCCAACAGATAGGTGTTGAGTTGAGCTTTTGTGAAAACTGAGTGACTTTGGCGTGTCTGTTTAAATAAAAGGAAGTTTGACTGGTTGCTGTAAGAAGTTAAGTGTGGCTTTTACCAGCAAACTACTTCCACTCTTCATGATGGACAGATGTCACAGAGGGTAATATTTAGAAATCAAACTGATTTAGCATTTTCGAAACAGTGGAATTTACCAGAGAAGTTGGTCTTAAGCTGCTCTGAAATGGGATCATTTCCAGTCAGTGACTTTATCAGCCATTTAATCCTTTTTTTTCCTTTTAAATCTCAAATTTCAAAATCATACAGGCTCTGTGTGAAACCTGCCTGGACAGTGTTTGTCATTTATACCTAAAGTGTGTCTGTTAAACCTTCCTCCACTAAATGTGACTGATTTATTTAGCCACATGCCTACAGGAAACCACCTTGAGAAAAAGGTCTAAAAGGTTTCTGTGGCTTTATCATGGACACATTGCTGCAGGTATTTTGTTGCCCATCATTGGTATAAAGTACAGGCTGGTAACAAATCTGTTTGACAGCACTAAAAAAATAAATATCTGAGGGAGTTGGTCAGAATTTTTTAGGGTCTGAATAGGGAGAAACAAGATTAGGCCGTCCAAGGCTGGACTTCATCACTTCCTGTTTCTTTACAAGGTCAGTTCCTGTCTTTAGCCGTGGGGCAAGGCAGGAAGGACGGGGGCGTGGATAAGGTTTTTAGTGAGGAGGTTAGAAAAAGACATTGTCACATCACACAGCTTTCCCAAGGACCAGAAAAGGGCCATGACACCCTTATGAAAATTCACTATGGTTTTTTAAGCAGTAACCATGGTTTTACCATGGTTACTGCTTAAAAACCATAGGAAACCATAGTGAATTTTCGTAAGGGCAGGTGTATACTCACCCAAGGAGCCCGTTAAGCCTGATGCTCACACCCTCATACACCCCTGGGAGAGGGGTTAAGGGTGGTGGGTGTCAACTGGGTGCGTCGAGTTGATGAGAGCTTCTGTATGTTTACAGCCATGCCCATGATTCAAGGGGGAGTCTTCTTGATGATCCCAAAGGACCAAATACTGAGCCCCTAATTCTTAAGAAGCAGGCTCAAACTGTTCAGCCTCAGTTCATTTGAATGCTCATGTATGCTTTTAGCCAAGCCAGCTCAGTCCTCTATATCTAGAGGATATGATGACATCATGTGGAAACAGGACATCCCGATAACTGAGGCACCTTACTTTTCCACTGCTGCCTTCCAGCTCTGTCTCCCTCTGTTTCTGTTAGTGTGTGCTATTGTGTGTGAGGGTTCAGTGACAGCTTGTTTCCCATTGTCCTATCATTCTTGCCCCACTCACACTCTGCATCCTGTGGAGTTTCCTGCCAATGGGGAGAGAGTCAGAGAGAGAGGTGAAGTGCAAGAAAGGTAAGGAAAGAGATGGATGAGGAGGAAGAAGGGTGGAGGGAGTCTATGCTTTTTGCAGAAATCATGTAAAAGTACTAAAACTCCACTTATCTGCTCATTTGTGTGTGTGCGCGAGTGCGTGTTGCTGCAGTGAATTTTCCCGCTGGGAGCAGCTTATCTACAGTCCACTGTTCAGGAAAGGGTGTGTCCTCTAGATTTTAGATGTTTGTGAGTGACGGCGATGTTATTGTGATGTTGTCAGAATGCCATGAATGTGGTTTTATTTGCTTCCTTATATTGTTCAGAGTGAATATACAGCAGACCTCCATTTGTCAAAAGTAAAAGTAATTGTACTCCAGGAATTGTGATGTGCTTTTTTTTGAGGTACTTATACTTCGACTATATTTTATTCAGTGATTTTCAAATTAAGTTTTCTAACTCTTATTCTCCAAATATTTCACTGGCGATGAACATTGTGCTTATGAAGTGTACAGACTGCATGTGTCTTTTTTAAACCCATCTGTCAAGGAGACAAAGAAAATTCACTAGTGTGAGGTTAAAAAAAAAAGTAATTTTCTGGAAAGAACTCCAACCACTTTATCTGGCAAATACCATGCATTGCTCATAGCGTGGCTAATCTCATCCCAACGGTGAAGCATGCTGGTGTATTTTCACAGGCAGGAACAGGGAAACAGAGTTGAGGGAATGCACCCAAATGCATAGAGGTCAGTTAAGAAATGACATGAGACTGGGCCACACTTTTTCAGGAAGGCAACGAGCTGAAGGACACAGTCAAGACAATGCTGGGGTGACATTTGAAGAGTCAAATTAAGGTTGGTAATATTCGACTAGTGTTGGTAATGTTAAAATAAGTCTTATGCAACATTTATATATATATTTCTTACAAAATAGTGGAAATACTCCTTTTTCTTTAGTTGGTGGCATCATGATGTACATTTATGTAGCATGGCAGTACTGTGTGTTGGACAAAGGATTTAGGTTTGTGGCACCACACAGATTTTGACTGGTATGAAACTGAATGGAATATAATGGACAAATGAGAAAAATGTATTTGATTTGAAACTTTCCTTTTTGTTCAAGTAAATTTCTTAAAAGACTGTATGAGACTCAGAAGATTTATTCCCAATTAGATGGCATCACTTGGTTATTTTGGGTTAGTGATTTCTTTTACTTTGTAAAATATTGAATGCAGGATTTTAAGTTGTATCAGAGTATTTTTAAAGTCTGGTTTCTCCCACTATGTTTACTTGAAGATAAGTTTAACTAAAAAGACAAGACAATGGAGATGAATTAAATTTAATCAGCAGTGCTAACTGCAGTTAGAGATGGTGGTAAAAAAAAATCATCAGGGAAACCTCTTTACGGTGGACAGTTTTCGGGAAAGTGTCTCTGGCAACGACATGCAGTGACGGCTGTGCGTATTGAAACCATATCATCAAACCATCACGGGTGATGCGGGTGTTTGGGTGAAGCGACACACAGCATTTGTGCAAAGAACACCAGTACTTTGAAATCTAAGACAAATATCAGCAATTAGCCCGTGCTGTGAAAAAGGCCTGTTATTGCAGACAAATATGTCACAAACCAACACCACACATCTCCCCAGCAGAGGAAGAAGCTTCTCTTTCACAGAGTATTATTATAGTGTCTTCTGTGTGTCTTTCAGATGCTATTTTAAAAAAAAAAAAAATCTGCCAGATGTTTAGTTTTGATACAGGCACAAAAATACTGTGCAATGAGTCATATTTTAAATGTCTCTCTTTTTTTACATTAGTATAATGTGGGAAGATACAAATGTTAAGAGCACTTGCATCATGGATGAAGATCATATCATATCATACCAGAGTGGTATTTTAGCATAGGGTGAAAGGGTAAGGGTGTGTGAGGCCAACCTACTGATAATAATCTTAAATAATTTTAGTACAACTGTGAACCATTCCTTTTACAGCTGTTTCTTGCATCTCATTTTCATTATTTGGTGTCAAAGAGGAACTCTTTGACGGATCGTTACGCACGCTGGTGTTTAGTACACTTTTTGATTCTTTTTATATGAGTGGCAACATGTATGCAGTGTATCAGTTTCACTGTGCAACCCCCCATTTACCACTTATTGCCAATACCACCAAACACCCACACTCACTGGCTTGCTCTAGAGCCTCTATTGTTAAAGGCAGACTGAAACCAAAACCCCAAATGTTATCATAAAAAAAACAATGAGGAGGAAATACACTCGCATATGGGTTTGGGTTTAAATGTGCACCTTGACACTGTCATTGCCAGTATGTAGAAGCACACTCGCTTGCTTTGCACCTCCCTGTAGGCTGAGCTTTGTGCTACGTGACCTCAAAACTTTCATTTTTTTATTAACATGTAAAGATCTAGGGTCCTGTTAATAATTGGTTGTTATTCAGGGATTATTACAGCTTCTGTGTGCAGAGAAGAAGACAGATGAGAGCGTGATTATTTAGTCAAGAACAATGTCTTTTGCGGCCACCCTGCAAAAGCTTCCAGGGTGAGTATGTGTAAACATATCTGTTATTGTATCAGTTCAGCTTGTGGTCATCTGCCAGTCTTCGAGATGCAGAAGAAGAGGAGGTGAGAGAGAGGGCAAAGACAGATAAAGATGAAAGGGAAAGAGCTTCTTTTGCATCCTCTGTCACTTCTCCGTTCTGTGGAATGTCAGAAAGAAAAGAGCAGCTGAAGGGCGGATAGAGGGAATGAGAATGAACGACTGCTGTAGGAGGGGTGTGGGCATGGAGTAGACAACAGCAGCAACACAGAGGAAAGTGTGGGTGGGTGTGCTGGGGGGTGTTTGTGGCACTTCAACTGCTTTGTGTGTGTGTGTGTGTGGGGACTCTGTCCTCAGTTTCCAGGAAAAGGGGGGAGTGATCACAGGGGTGGACAGGAAACTCAAACAGGGCTAACTTCCTGCAGCTCTCATGATGGCCAGCCTGATAGTGAATAAGTGTTTGTGTGTGCGTGCAGGATTCTGCACATGTAGAGTCTTTGCATGTTTTTCTCTGAGCGGGCAGCAGACTCCTCTCTATGTAGGCTATAATAGCTTTTGTTCCTTTAAAGATTAAGAGGAATTTCACAGGTTTGACGGAACAAACCAGACACTGCTCACTTGGACCTTTTCTTTATTTTTTTTTTTTGGTCCACCGCTGCCATAACTTGTATTGTTCTTCCTCTGTGTGACTTCCCCCGCATTCCTCAGTAGGTGGGGCGGCTGGAGCCTTGAGTTTTGTCTTCAAAGGTTGCCCATTTGGATCCTGTGGCCAGTGTATAAGCAATTATCAGTCTGATAGCTACACCTAACTGAAACAAATGCAGTGTTGTACAAGAGCTCTTCGAAGAAACCTAGTTGATTTTGAAACATTTCGTTGTCATTTTGGAGACAACTGTGTGTGGCACTGTTTAATATTTTGCCCATCTCATCATAACCAAGAAGGCCATCTCAATACATTTTACATTATATGACTAGAGAGGCTACATTATATCATAGAAAGGAAACCATCCAATCCATCGATCCATTACTAGTATGTTTTTATTGACAATGGGGAGAAAAGAGAAAACTCTCTTTTAACAGGAAACCTCTGGCTGATCCAGGATCAGTGATGGTGGCCATTTTTCTCTGACTGACTCTGATAAAGAGAAAAATGAAAGTGGTTCTAGTGAAATGCTGGAAAAAAAAACCCTCATGTCGAGCAGGAAAGCTTATGTTGATGACTGCATTTTATTTTATCTTTTTTTACTGTTTATTCTATGTATGTTGATTCCTCTTGATAATGTTTTTTGCGTTGTCAACACACGTACTATTGAAACAATGGAGTTAGCTGGAAACTGGAAGTCAGGGTTGTGTACATGTGTGCATATCAACACAATAAACTTTGTGAAAGACATTTTGTACTGATACTGATGGTTACTTTGTGTCAGTTACTCTGCTGTAATGATGCCATTTACAGGCTTATTTCATCACATACTCGAACACAGGCAGGAGTGTTCGTACACACACACACACACACGCAGAGAGAGAGAGAGAAACCTGTTGACCAGAGAGAATGAGTACCCTCTCTTGAAACACTGAAGCAAAAAGGGAAGTGGCTAACCTCACATCTCTCTCTGTCTATCCTTATCTTGAGCTGTCTCTGACTCTTCTTTCTCTAACCTCTCTGTCTCCTCACTTCTGCCTTCACACATCTCTTTATTCATGCTTTACTGCTCTTGAGCCTTTCTCTCACATTCTCCACCACCTTTTCCCTTTCTGCTTCTCTGCCACTCATCCTCCCTTTGCCCTACTCTTTCATTCCAGCCCTTGTCACTCATCTCTTCCCTCTTTTTCTTTTTTTTTCCAGTGGCAATGGTGATTGACAGATGATCTGACAAAGGAAGACATCAGGTGAGACCAAGTTAACTTCTTCTTCCCATCCTGCCTCTACCCCTTCTTTGTCTTCTTCCTCCGCCTCCTCTTCCCATTTCAGTGAAGTTACATTTTATATTTAAAGTTTGTTACTTCTCTCTTCACAGTTCTCCATAGTTTATTTTAACCACATGTATGTTGCTTTCTATTGCTTTCACTTTGTGCTGATTTGTGTTTGAAGTCTTAGGCTGCATCATGTGGGCGGACTTAAATGAGCTCTGTCTCTATGAAGGCTTTTTAACATATCGCTGGTATTTGAGATCTGTGGAAGTATAAACAGGCTCATGCACATATCTATCCAATGTGCACTGACAGTCGCGTAATGCAACAAAACCCCAAAACAAGATGCTTGTGCTCGGCATCGTATCAACATGGCGGTGCCTACTTCATTATTGTCATTGTTCTTATTGCTGCTTGCATGTATCGGTGTAAGCACAGCCGAGCAAATGGTGTTGTTGAGTCAAGTAGCGTAACACATAAGTTGTGTAAAGGCACTAAACATTACCTCAGGTTTTGCTCTTTTTAATACAACATCATCATGAAGAGGTCAGAGGGCGCATTCTGAAAGTAAGAACATACAGAGGTACATGAGAAGATGATCTTGAAGGGGAGATCAGCCAAATTTAAAATCAGGGAGAGTTTTTACTTTTTATGGGTGTGGCTCTGGAAGTTTATGATGGCACCTCCTGGATGCTTATCCTTTAACATCATAAGATGATATATCTGAATGTTTTACTCTATAAATAAATTAGTATTGGTACCAAAAATCCATAATGGTCAAGCCAACAGCAAAAAAAAAGCTTGGATGGAAAAGCTTCAGTATTCTGAAGGGATCAAACACCTTTGCTAGGCACAGAAGATTATCCAGGTCATTAAAACGTGCCCACAAAGTAAATCATTTGTATTTAATTTAAACATGTATAATATACTGTTACAATTATCCATATTCCAGTTTTTACAAAAAGAGACTTTAATCAACTGAGTTCTTGAAGTTCCCATGTCACTTCAACTGGCCAAAAAAAAAGAAAAAAGAAAAAAGAAGAAGAATCAGACTTTTCATATCAAAAAAAAAAAAAAGAAGAAGAAGAATCAGACTTTTCATATTAAAAAAAAAAAAAAATTTAAATGAAAAGTTGTGTCTTGTTGCCTCTACTTGCTTTCACAGAAGCCGTCTCCGTGCTGGTTATCATGGGGTGTGCCTGTTGCAAGCACAAGAAGTCTGCCAAAGAAGCAGCAGCATCGGCAGCAGCAGACATACCGGATCTGTCTCCTAGCAACGCAGATGGGTTTTCCACGGCCTTGAATCAGGGCCGTTACTGCCCTGACCCAACTCAGACCATCCCAGACTTCAACAAGGGCAGCGTATTCCCCAACACCAGCATCAGCCAACGGTCAGGAGGCATAACAGGTAGGGCTGTGTCTGTGTGAGAGACAGAGATAAAGACAAATGAATATACTGTACCTCTTAACAAGTAATAACATATCAGGCCTCCTGTTGTTTTTCAGTCCATGTCTGTATAGACAGATTTAAAAGAAATGGACACAGATCACTCTGTTGTTGTTAGCGGTTTCTTGTTTGAACACGTGCAGGTGGAGGAGTCACCCTCTTTATAGCTCTATATGACTATGACGCTCGCACTGAGGACGACCTCACTTTCCTGAAAGGAGAAAAATTCCAAATCATTAACAACACGTGAGTACAAATTTATTTTCCACGTTACTTTAATGGAAATACAAAATTAAACATCCCTGATCAAATAGAAACACACAGATCCACGACAATGTGTGTCAGGAGCTTCTAAAATGATGTTAATGTGATCTGTGTTAAAGGCGTTAAATTAAATCACTTAGGACTTCTGAGAGGTAATTAATTTTGTTTGCATACATTAAATACCACAGGCTGCAATTAAATGCCACCCATTAACACCGTGAACTGCCAGAGGTCTCAGCTGCTGCTGGTAATGTTGACAAGCTTGTGTTCTTGAACGAACATTTTGCCCTGCTCAGAAATCCGGAATCCGTTTTATATGATTTACATTCACGCGCGAGGTTTTTGGAGTTACCTTTACTTCAAGCAAGTTCACATGTAAGCTGCTAATCTTCTTTCCAATCTAAGCTGTATTAAGTCCTACTTTTAAGTTATATGAAGATCATTTGGTTTGTTAAAAAGCTGTATAACTTCCCCTAAGAGGTTATTTGCATTTTTCACTTGAGCTAGCATCTGCATTAAACATAACCACAGCTGGCTACTCCCGAACAGGCATTCACTGTAACTCAAAAGTTTGAGGTCATTTAGAAACTTACTTTTTTTCTTTATAGAAAAAGAAAAAAGCTTTTTTTTCTGTTTTTTTTTTCTTCAAATGTAACATTTGTCAGAAATGTTTGAAATGACAATTAATGATTAATGGAGTCAGTATTAATTAATATCATTTTTTGAGCCTACATCACCACAACTTCTGTGTTCAAGTGGTTCTTGTGTTTCTGTTAAATAAAACCTTTTCCAGTAATTTCACCACAATGCTAGTACACATCAGCTGTTGTGTGTTTGATTATGATCAAAAAAGGAACTGTTTTTATGAAATGTGTCCACATTATTTTTCTAAGAGAATGTGTGACAAGCTGCTGCCTTCAAAGAATAGCGCAAACTACCTTTAACCAAAAAGTATTAAAAGAATTTGGAGACCACGGTGCACAACTGAACGAGAGGTCAAATACGTCGCAGTCTCTAGTTTGAGAACGCGATGCCTCATGTGAGCTTAGCTGGCAGTGTCATTACGTAGATTGTGCTGTTCTGTTAATTGAGAACCTGAATTTTTGGAAGCTTCCTCAGAAGCTTCTCAGAGTAGGGCTCTGCACAAAGTTCTTTTTTAAGGGGCATTTTGAAACTGCAGCTGAACTGAACCCACAAAGGTTGCTGTTTTAGACACACAGCTAGCCAAATGTATTGGTTCACCAGGACAGTGTAATTAGAACAGTTTCTCTGATGGTAAACCAGCCTTTTATTATAACCTTGCACTGAAGCTCTGGAGTAATAGTTTCTGTTCACAAAGCGTGTTCATCATTAACTGTCATTTACAACATTTCTCATCAGTTTCGTGTTATTTTACATCAAAGCTTTTGAAAACAGTGACATTGCTGAGTGACCGCCAACTTTTGAGCACTGATGTTTTGCACCTCTATAAGCAAACGAGCAATTTTGTGTGTGTCTTTTGTAGAGAGGGTGACTGGTGGGAAGCTCGCTCTCTGGACACTGGCCGTTCAGGTTACATCCCCTCCAACTATGTAGCTCCGGTGGACTCCATACAAGCTGAGGAGTGAGTACACAAACATTAGTGGGTGTTGCATTTGAAGCAAGTGTTTATGCTTTATGATTGACATGTAGTCTGAAGGCAGAGGTCAAGTAAGGTTTGCCATTTCTTTGGTTACCTGTGTGATGTTGTCATGGTGACAGGTGGTATTTTGGGAAGATGGGAAGGAAGGATGCAGAGAGACAGCTGCTGGGTCATGGCAACCCAAGGGGAACTTTCCTCATACGAGAGAGCGAGACCACCAAGGGTGCGATGGCCACACACACACACACACACACACACACACACACACACACACACACACACACACACACACACAGCCTTTTAAAAGTCTAACTGCTATGAATATAAGACAGATTTGAACTCCCTTCCACCACTCTACAGGTGCTTACTCTCTTTCCATCCATGACTGGGATGATAACAAGGGAGACCACGTGAAACATTATAAGATTCGTAAGCTAGACAACGGCGGCTACTACATCACCACCAGATCACAGTTTGATACCGTGCAGCAGCTGGTCGAGCACTACCAAGGTAACACACATAAAAATGCAAGAAATGTGCACTTTTTTTCTCCCTTTCCTTCAGCGTGAAGTATTCTTTTGTTTCTGCTTCCATGGCTTTACGCCTGCAGCAACTGTTTGCAAATTAATCCAGCAAATAATTACAATCTCTTTCTGTTTGTGTCGCATTCATAATTACAGTATTTCAGTGGTGCGAAGTAAGTACCTTAACGCAAGTACTGCACATGTACAGCACTGTGGTGTTTCTGTTTGTTGCCGCTTCAGACTCCCACGCTGCGTTTATGTGACATCTTATGTTGCTCTACTTTGCATGTTCATATATTACATAAAAAAGAATGATGAAAAATCAGCTTTTAAATCATCATACGTTGTTATAGATGGAAGTAGCCTGCACTCCATCGAGAAATTAAACTGAGCCCCACTTCAGCTAGCTGCAACATTAAGATGCAGCTTACATTTTGATGTTTCATCAAAGTGACCTACTACTCCATTTTGATGCTTAAAATACATTTTTCAATGCACATTTGCCTTGCACTTGGCATTAACTTGTCATTATCTATTTGTGACATGTGATTAATTACATTTACTTGGGTAAAGGTATTTGAGTACTTTAACTACTGATCATTGGAGACTTTTTAAACTTGATTTAGAGTTTGTGTAACAAGAAGGGCTCACACCCTGTACTTCTTCTCCTTTCTGTCAGTGTAAATCTGCCCCCTAGTGGCTGCTAGTGAAAACATTTTTGCAGTTTGTGATGATCAGAAGCTACCTGACAGTTTTAGCAGCAGAACTCAAGTGTCCCTGTTTTCCCTTTTTGTACCTGCACATGCTGCTGCTGTTCAGAGTGTGTGTTTATGTCTGTTGTGCTGAATTTTTCCTTGTGCCTTTAGTTTTTGCTTAACTTGTCAATTGCATAAGCGCATAAGCAACCTGTCTTGTTCTTCCTTTATCTCTGCACCTGCTGTTTTCTTTTCCCCCTACTTTTTTTTTCTTTTTCTGCCTGCCTGTTTGTCTCTCCCTCTCGCTCTCAGAGAGAGCGGCGGGGCTGTGCTGCCGTTTGATTGGCAGCTGTAAGCGGGGCATGCCTAAGCTGGCCGACTTATCAGTGAAGACCAAGGATATGTGGGAGATTCCCCGCGAATCTCTTCAGCTGATTAAGAAACTGGGCAATGGCCAGTTCGGAGAAGTCTGGATGGGTAGGACTGGGGGGCGGGGGGGTGTGGGGAGATGAGGGGAGATAACAACAGATGCACACCAGAATAAAAACACATTAAAACTGCAGCAGTTACATATAATGCGTGTTTGTTGAGTTCGAAGAACATCAGTAAACATTTCTGGTGTGAGGAACAAACACCGTAAAGCCCTGTGATCTGTTTTTTTGTTCTCTGCCTGCAACAAATACACCTGAGGATCAGACCACACAGACGCAGAAATGCACACGTAATTGTTAGATGAAGTCTGCACCAGTTTTTACATTTTTTGAGGCAAATACTTAAAAAAAAAAAGAAAAAAGAAGAAGTGATTTTTGTGTTTTACATCCAGGTGTGCAAAGCTGCTCCCCTCACCCCCCCCCCGTGATTGCATGTGCATGTTTCATCATCTCACTTCACCTCTTTGTCACCTCCCCCCACCCTTTTTCCTTCCATCTTTCCACCCATCACTGCACTCCTTTTTCTCCCATTCTTAATCACCTGTTCATCTCCTCCCTTTTTTCATCTCCACCCTCTTTGCTACCTATCTCCTCCTCCTCTTTCTCCACTTAGGCTCTAATGACGGGCTCTGTTATTACCTGACAAAGCCCTGTCCCAACTCCACCCCGCTCACCATGGGTCTTGGGCGGGACGCCTGGGAGGTAGCGAGGGAAACGCTGTCCCTGCAAAGGAAGCTGGGGCAGGGTTGCTTCGGGGACGTGTGGATGGGTGAGACTGATGCCGCCAACCTCTGACACCCTCTAGAGGCATAGAGGCAGAGCTGTCTGTCATTATCCTGTGTAGTGTCTGCTGCTGTCCTGTAGCAAAGATCATTGGTAGCACGCATTGACTGCCTGCTGCCATTTATGCCAGTGTATGTGAGCAAAGTATATTTATTCTAGTTTAATTAGCTGGCATTGCTAAAAGATGATGTTGGATTTAAACTTATGAACAATTTCTGTCAAATCCCAGTGTTTTGGGTTTCTGAGCCGTGCACAGTTTCTCCTCGAGGCCAGCTGAGCTCTGTCTGTCCATGCAGCTCAGGTGCTGCTGGTTTTGATGTAAGACCAGAAAGCCTCCTTCCCTCACTCCTTATCTCACTCTCCCACATCATGCATGCTCTGTGAAATAACAATCATATGCATGAAAAAAAATTGACAATGTTCATTACAGGCTGCATATTGTGCACCCGTTGTCACACATACATATATTTATATCAAGATGATATCTATATCTGTATATGTGGGTGTTTGTTTTTTCACATTAGTACTATATATGTACCTGTCACCTTGTCACAATGACAGAAAAACGGGTGCATTTGTCCATGTTCTGAGCTGTACATTAACACACGCTTTTCTGTATGCCAGGCATGTGGAACGGCACCACCAAGGTAGCGGTTAAGACTCTGAAGCCAGGAACCATGTCCCCTGAGGCCTTCTTGGAGGAAGCTCAGATCATGAAGAGACTCCGTCATGACAAGCTGGTGCAGCTCTACGCTGTTGTGTCTGAGGAGCCCATTTACATTATCACCGAGTTCATGAGCCAAGGTATCGGGAAAAGTAAACCGCCACACAAGTTTCACATACTGTAGATATGAATGGCTGCCCTTACAGCAGGTAGAAGCGTCAATGACCATGGGCATTTGAAGTGAACGCCCCATAAATTGGGCTGACTTTTTCCTCTCTAAATGAGTTGACAAACCTCTGAATTTGTCATAATACACTTATAGAACAAAATAATAAACACATTTTACTGGGAGAAACACATAAACAATTAATAACGGGATACACAGTAGATTTCTTTAATTAAGTGCAGCAGTTCTTGGAAAATTAAAGCTTATTTTCAGAAACTCCCTATCTTGTAATGAAATCCTTCCAATAAATAAATAAAGAAATCCTGCTTCCAAACCTGCACTAATAATTATTTTTAATTGGCTGCCACTCTAACTTACATCTATCTTTCAAAAGGACATTTTTCAGATATCCTGCTTGCTCGGCATCAAACAAACTTAAAGAACAAAAACCTGAACAGTCACCAGTGAAGGCTTTCACTCCACACAGTAATAATTTGGCAGAAGGGTGGCGATTTAAGGTCACATTTTGTGAAGTGGAAGGTCAAAGTTCAAGCCCCCATGGTTCTGTGCTAAACAAAACATTGAATCACTACCAAAACCACAGATTCTCTTTGGTTTTCTGTTACGTTATGAGACTTTCCTGTGGAGGTGGCAAGTGAAACACTGCTTCAAAATTCACTAAAAACTGAAAAGATGTCAAAAAAATTATGCAAATGAAATATGAACATAGCTAATAAATAATTAAAAATACACGCTATATCCTCTGTTCAGTGTGGCACGGGGTCATAGATGTGCTGACTGCAGTAGATATAAGATCTGTACCTTGTTCTTATTTTAGGGAGCTTGCTGGACTTCTTAAAAGATGGAGAGGGGCAGAGTCTGAAGCTGCCTCAGCTGGTTGACATGGCTGCACAGGTAAGTTAAAATCAGGCACACTGAAAAGAAAAGGAAAAAAAAAGCTTATACTCCACTCTGAACACCTGTTGTCTGTGTGGGTGTGCAGATTGCAGCTGGAATGGCGTACATCGAGAGGATGAACTACATCCATCGTGACTTGCGAGCAGCTAACATCCTTGTTGGAGACAATCTGGTGTGCAAGATCGCCGACTTTGGCCTTGCTAGGCTCATCGAGGACAACGAGTACACAGCCAGACAAGGTAGCGGGATGTCATTATTAACTGTGTGCGCCTGAGAAAAAGAGCCATTCTCGCACAAAGCTATGATTAACAGTTTCCTTCTGCCTCCGTATCTATATTTTTATACATAACCTATCCTAATTATATGATTATGCATCTCCTCTGTGTTGCCATGGTTTCAGGGGCGAAGTTCCCCATCAAGTGGACGGCTCCAGAAGCTGCGCTGTATGGACGCTTTACTATCAAGTCGGATGTCTGGAGCTTTGGCATCCTACTAACTGAACTCATCACTAAAGGGCGTGTGCCATATCCAGGTACTGCACATTGTTTGAATACACATGCAGTGACAGATTTGTCCTTACTGACACTGAAATTGTCCAGGATTATTTTTCATTTATGTTCTTATAAATTTTCTATACACACCCGCCATCTGGAAAAGTAGCTGCAAATGTTTCAAAGAAACCTGGTCGCAGCAGCTGAATGGAGACAGAGTGGCAACCATCTCTATAGAAACCTGCCAACCTCCTGTCTAAACTAACATGCAGATTATTTACAGGATTATTTTACAGGACTGTCAAAAAGAATGAAGTAAGATTGACCAAAGAGCAGTAATATGAGAGGATCATAAAGTTCTGTGACTGCACCCGTAAAAATTTAAAACCATTCCTGATTGAAATAACACATCTGTGAAGCACACCGGATGCCCACGAGTGTGCCTTCAAACTGAATTTCCTTTTGGTGAAGAGGCTGAAGCTGCAGGGAACCATATCTAGCGAGTAGAGCTGGTGGTGAGCAAAGATTGTTTTGGTGTGACTGCAATGGCATGTGTCACAGTTCAGGTTATTTGCACTGAATGTTCTCCCTCAGACTCTTTGGGAGCTTCGTGCTGACAGTCTGACCATTTTTCCATCTTATCTGCAACTTGTGCTATAAACAACCTGAAATGCTGGAATTTATGAAGTTTTCAAAAATATATAGCTAAAACACTGATGGACAGACCTGTTTTACCTGTTCAGTAGTGTTTTAAAGTTTTAACATATTATTGCAGTTATTTTAAAGAGCCCTTATATTGCAGTTTATAAATATATAACATGTAAATGGTTTAGAAAAATTCCAGATTTTCATGCTGCATTTATACATTAACACAATAGTGAAATGCTCACATTCCCCCACTCCGCCTATGTCTCTTCTAGGAATGAACAACCGCGAAGTGCTGGAGCAGGTGGAGCGGGGCTACCGGATGCCTTGTGCCCCGGGCTGCCCCACCTCGCTCCATGAACTGATGCTGCAGTGCTGGAGGCGGGAGCCTGATGAGAGGCATACCTTTGAGTACCTGCAGTCCTTCCTGGAGGATTACTTCACTGCCACAGAGCCACAGTACCAGCCCGGAGAAAACCTGTGACCACACACATAGGGCAGCCATGAAGCAATAAATTGATGGAGATAGAAACATGCATACAAATACGCTGACAGGCATGCTGTAGTACATACTCAATGCTCTCAGGGTATTCGACATGCATGTACCATACAGGATACACACACATATAAAGAACCATATCATTGCTTTGTTTTAACAGTTTAAAGACAGTTTCCCCTCTTTGGTCTTTGTTCACTGCAGCCTGTTCAGGACAGATCAGTTAGGCGTGTTGAAGAGTTGGAGCTCTTCTGGTCAGGCCTTGCAGTAATGTTGCTTCACTGTGTAACCATGACAACAAGGAACTGAAAGAAGATGTAGATGGCTGTGTCGGGGTGGGGGGAAGTCGAGTGGGTACATGATCTGTTCAGCTGCCATATATGTTCAGGTCCTTTGATTTCTCTTTCTGTGAAGAGCTAGGTTGACTTTTTGCCTGAGATAAATTTGTTGCAACAGAAAGGGCCGCAGGTGCAACAGGTGATTATCACACATCGTTTTAAACAGTCTCCATAAGCAGTCGAAATCAACCTCATGCACCTATGTGGTAAACGGCTAGATTATGTAGATTGTGTACTAGGATCACAGTTCTAGAGATCAGTTTTTATCATGAAAAGAGGCTGTTGAACTGATAACAGATTCATGCCTGTCTCCTGCTTTCCATTTTATTTCCACCTCGTGCCTTAAACTGGTCAAATGAAAGACTGTTTCCAAATAAGCACCTTTAAAACCGTGCTATAAAACTTTGAGGGATGGTCAAGAATGCGCTTTATTTGTTTGATAATTTGTATGACAATTTTGTATAAATTGTCTCTTGTTGTTTTAATTTAACTCTGATATATCTGTGCATTACAAAGATTTCTATATCTAGTTATCATGTATACAGTTTTCCTTTGGGAGGGCAGGGCAATACGGTATCCATAACAGGGAAAACAAAAGAATTATAGGACTGCGGAAGGATGGTGTCTGAAATGAATGTAAGCTTGATGATGAGATTCCCCTGTCATGTTGTAATAAAGATCAGATATCTTTTTTTGAGTTGCAGGATGTCTCTCATTATGTGTGTGTTTGGACACTTACACTGTCACATCATCACACTATTTTCTCATATGCATATATGAAATGATATGTTTAGGAGTGATTTTGAGTTAGTTAAAAATGTTTTGATTGACTTGAAAGGGAAATATTGTTCTTTAATTAATCAGGACTGAGAACTGAGACATTTTCCTTTAATAACGCTTTAATTATGTTTCACTGATAGCCTACTTAAATAGCTGCTTTCACCTATTTATGATTTGGCCTACCAGTTTAAGTTACATATGTATGTAAGTATCTGTATGAAAAATCTACATCACTTCCACCACTGCAACCTAAAAGATCAATCATAAATGAAAGAGACAAACATAACTGATATACCCACATGACATCCCAAACCATTGTTCAATATGTGAATACAGGACTTTAAATAAATACTGCATAGTAGTGCATAGTAACTGAATAAACAACCCTAAATTCACACATTTTACTGAGCAAAGTCAGATGCATGTAGAGTAAGCATGACAATCTTTTGCAGTGTGTTCATTGTGGACGTTATCGCCATGACAATGAAATTCCCAATCATCAGTCAGCTCTAGTGGCTGTTAAACTGTTACTTCAGCTCAGAGCAATGTTAATTTCTCAGTTAAAAATTTCCAAAAAGGGACACAAAATGTGTTTATAGTTCCTTGAACAGTGATTAAGGACTGAAGCAAAAAACAATCTGATATTTTATGAGTCGTTCACTGGTTCTTACCTAATAACTCCTGATCCAGGATTATATATTGGATCTGGGAGCTGCTATAATCAATAAATCATTAATACTTTATTTTAATTTTTTTCTATAAATCAATCTAACATCACACTTTTTCAACTCTGAGCAGCACAAATCAGATACCTTTTTTATTTTCCCTCAGGTAGCAACAAATCATACTAAACCATTACTCAGTAGTTACTCATTACTTCTGGATTATTTTACCACTACCTAATATTTATGTGTGGCTTGAATATGATGCTTCATTTAACTTCAGCTTACATGACTCATCTATCATAAAGACCTGGATAAGGTATAAATGAATCTTTCATTAACTATCAGGTTGTTGTTGATTCATTCATCCTATTCTTTATAATCTAGGCACTATTTGTGTCCGTTATTGTAACGTGTTACCAAAGCCCGTACGACTTTCAGTATCTACATTATTAATGTAATGTAGATACTGCTATTTTTTGCACTTCCACTCCTCGCACTGTGCCACCCTTTGAGTTCACCATGACTGGCTTTCTTTCTTCAGAAAACTACTGTTCCCATAGTTCCAGAGGTGTAAAGTCGAGGCAGCTACGGATGCCCGGATGGCTTTGACAGTCAGGCACGTTGGAGAGGCACAGCCGAGACTGGAGCGCACGAGAGACAGAGAGCTGGAATTGCAGAGGCAGAGACGCACGGGCGCACGGTCGATTTTCGCCTCCCGCATAGTGGGGAGTCCCGTGCCTGTCACCCCAAACCGTAGCACAGTGCTCTCGTGCAGCTGTGTCAGCACCTTAATTAGTAAGAAGACTGTAAACCAGGATCCCCGCTCCTTATTATTTTATTTTTTATTCTCTTCCCTTTCTGTTTTTTTTTTTTTTCCGCTTTCCCATCTTTTGTGGTGCAGATATTGATGTGAGCCAGAGGAGCGGTTTTTCTGTTGAGCCGCTCGAGACGGTGGCGCGCGGCAGGAGAAGGCAGCGTTTACATTGATGTGGGAGGACTATCTCCTGCCGACGTGGGGAGCTCAGATGAAGGGAGAATGCTTCTCGCTGACGGCTGCAGCCGTCAAGGCAACGGTTCCGTGACCCGGGCGAGAAGAGGAGTGAGCACCGCCGCCGACAGCTGCTCGAGCCTCCAGCCAGCGTTGACACCGCAACAGCTCCAGCAGGCAGCGTGAGCCCCCAAGACTCTCTCTCTCCCTTGGTGAGTGCGCGTCAAGCGTCTTATGTACAAAACACTCAAAATTTGCTTTCCGTCCACTCAGCCAGCTGTGCTGCGCACCTCTGGGTTCTTTTTGAGTTGTTTTTTCTTACACTAACCTCATCGGTGCAATTACCTGAACGGAGCTCCGCATGCGTGCTGCTGGGTCATCTGGGCTTTACTGTGGGCATGCAGCGTGTGTGGTTAGACCTTAAATGATGATGTTCAGACACACGCGCGCGCACACACATGCATACACACTTACATACACACACGCAATTTTTTCCGTGCGCGCGCAATGAACCCAGTGTACTCTCACCTGTTTTTCCTCACTATTTACAATATTCTCACCTCTTAGCCTCGTTATCAGTGAATATATACATAGTAAAGGCAGGGCAACAGTGTACAGTAGCAGTCCAGATACTGTCACACTGCTGACACACAAACACACACACACACACACACACACACGCCTCTCTCCTGTTCATTTTGTCTCCACAGATTTTTACCTGTGGGTCAACTTGATGGGACTTTTCTAAAATTTATATTTACATATCAGTGTCCATGCACCAGACATTTAGCTGTGAGCCCAACTCCTGCTGGTGGACAGATGTTTTTCTGAGGCAGAGCATCCATCCAGCCCTCTGGTTTCCTTCTCGGCAGCCCCCCAGATCTGTCACGGCAGTAAGGCAGGACACAGCAGCAGCACATCCTGCAGTGGCAACAGAGGCAGTGTGTTGGATACAAGGCATACTCATGGTGGTGATTATCAGCTCTTGTCTGTGGTTTAGTAGAAAAGAGGGGAGGGGGGTGGTGGGGCTGCAAAAGAAAAGAGAGGGCGCAGAGGAAGTGAAAGAGAGGAGAAGGAGAGAGGATGAGAGAAGTCAATGTCAGTGTCTGGGCAGTGACAGTTCGTTATTTAAGGGCCCCTCAGAGACGTGCACAGGCTGCCCCAGTGCAGGTGCTGTTAGTATGCAGAGTGATGCTCTGTCTGTCTGTCTGTTTCTCACTCACACAGTCTCACTCTCTCAGTGGCTGGTTGAAGAGTCAGTTCTCTTATTGGCAGGTCCACTTGGACAAAATGAATAATTTCAACCCTCTGAATGCTGGAAAGAAAAGGAAATGGCCTTACCTTTGGCATTCAGCCACTGTCTGTCAGACTTGTCTTGAGTGCATGGTAGTGTGTGTGTTTGTGTGTGTGTGTATATGTGTGTGTGTGTGTGTGTATGTGTGTGTGTGTGTGAGAGAGAGAGAGCGAGAGAGAGCGAGAGAGAGAGTGAGTGACAAACAGAGGGAATGTGAACATATAACAGCTTAGGCCCATTGTGCTTCCTACCTGTGTGAGCGGGGCTAGTTGTCATAGCAACGGCCTTGTAGCTCCGTTGATGTTCCTCCTGTCCTCATTGGCAGGGTCAGCGCACCTAACACACCACATCTCGTCTCAAATCTGTGTGTGTGTGTGTTTGTGCTTGTGGAGGTACCTTTTGTTTGTGCCTTGCTGCAGTTTGTAGGCGTATAGGTTGATGGCACAGACAAGTGAGAGTGTGTGTGTGTGTGTGTGTTTTGAAATGTGTGTGTCTGTGCATGTAACAAAGATACACCCTGCTGATATGACAGCCGACAGCTCAACCAATCACCTGTTTCCTCTTTCTCTGCCTATCAGCATGTGAGGTTGCCATAGTCAGACGTCCCCTTGATATGGAGGTCGTCATGGAGATGGAGAAGACAGAATGGACGCACGTATTCACATATAAGCACACACACATGCGCGCGCGCACGCACACACACAGGACATAGGATGGTACAGTATATGTACTGACTTGCACTGATTTCTTGGTGTTTTGGGAAGTTTTGCACTGAACAGGATGGTGCAACCTGTTGAATGGAGGTTTTGATGCATCGGCTCTGCACACAGGGGTGTTCACATCAGAGACAGGATCACTAAGTAGAACTCTTTGTGGTCTTGTGATAAATCATTTCCTTAAGTTGAGCACCACACACAAATTGGGATGCACCGTTTTATTGGCCAAAAATCTAAGATAAGGTGACATTTACCAATTTTACGCTGGCTGAACTTTCAAAGATATTGTGAGGAAGAGTTGAAAGACTTTAAAACAGTTATTTTTGTCATAATGGAGATTTCTGTTCTTTTGTGACCAAGGTGGATTAAATGACTAGGAAAACAAAGAAAAAAATGAAAAATGTTGGCATCAGGCTGTTCATTACAAAAATCTATGTTGACTCATAGTTTTATAATTGGTGCATTCTTAGATACAAACAGTGTTATCAGACAGAGCTCAAGTGGTCTAAATCTGAAGGGATATCGTATATGAAATTGGATCAGTTCAAATGCTGATTTTCCAAAAAAAAAAACTGTCTCAGGCTTCTCCTTAGATCTGCAAAGCATCTGGCTTCTAGCTGTGTACAAGACCGGTTGAATGCAACAAAGAGTAGCGTTTTTCTTTTTTTTTTCCGGGTGAACAACAGCTGAAGATCATTGTGGCTCTCAATCCTGAACTCTTTCACAACAGCATTCAGGGAAAAGGGAATTTAAACCATTTTCTTGAATGGGTCCAGCCAATATTAATACTTTGTACTTGAAACGCCTCCCAAAATATATAAGTAATTGATTATAGGGTAGAGATTAATCAGTGCACTAAAAATAAAACTGTCACTCTCTTCACAGTGACAGAATTTGGTTGGATAGACCTCAGAGCTTTTCCTTAGTAAGCTTAGAGTTGTCAGTGGTTCGCTCTGAATCAGGGATACTCATCTTGCTTTGCCCAAAGGCCACCTTTGCAAAATGACAGGAGGCCAGAGGCCAGTTAATAAACAAACAATAATATTTCTCATATAAAATAATTCTGCATCCAATTGTTTCACTGCATTTTAGTTCCAAACGGTTACATATAAACCACTCAAACACAAACTGAACCTCTTCAGTCAGTTTTATTAAGGGAATTAGCCAGCTGGCACCCTATGGTGGGTCTGATTTGTCCTGCGGGCCCAAGTTGAGCATCACTGTTTTAAGCGTGGAGATGCAAATTATATGAATGCTTCTTTTGCTGTTGTTTCTAAATCAGAGATGGAAAAAAAAACTTCATATACTAAAAGACCTCTAAATGAAATGTAGAGTGAAAGGACATTTTGGGAATATATTAAAACTTTTACTATGCAACAAGCCACTACCAGCAAAAAAAATAATTAGTCATTACTATGTCCTTGGGGTGAAGGGTCCTGTCTTTTATGACTCTTTTAATCTAATGGTTACCTGAAGTGAAATAGCTTTTGCCACAGGCAGGTAAACGTAGTTTAACTCCCACACACACACACACACACCAATGCGCGTGCACATAGACACACATACATACACACACACACAGATGCACCCACACACACAGCAACCATTTAGCATTAGTGTAAGCAGTGTTTGTATGCTCCATTCTGTCACCTCCCACACGATACATTCATAAAACGGCTCCTCCGCGCCAAAAGCGGTGACTCAAAAGGAGACATCTACCCTTCCCTTTTCTCTTGCCTCCTTCCTTCTTTTAACCCTGCTGCTCTCCATATACCTGTCCAGTAGTCATTCCCCCCACCTTTTTTTCTTCTACTTGTCTCTTTCACTCCTTCAGTCTCTCCTTTCCTATATGTCCTTCCTAACCCCATGTCCTCATTCTCTTCATCTCCCTTAACACCCCCCCCCCGCCCCCAAAGCTGGTTGCAGCCGGTTTGAGTTTGACAGTGGAGAGGAAGCTCCGACCTCTCACCTCGGGAGGATGGAACGAGGGAGTGAGAGAGGGAGGCAAGAGGAGAGGGATGATGGAGGGCAGTGGGGTGGAGGAGGCTTGGGTGGGGGGTGGGTGCTAAGGGAGAAGGCGAGAGAGAGGTCAGAGAACAGGAGGGATTTGCGAGGGAAGAGAGCTGGGGGAAGTGGTGGAAGGGAGGGAGAGCGCAGGAGAGAGGACAGAGGGGTCAGGAAGGAGAAGGGGTGATAAATGAAGGGAGAGCAGCAAAGATGGAAGTACGGGGAGGGAAAGATTGACCGCGCAGAAGGGATGAGAAGGAAAGAAAGAGTGTGAAGCTGCTGTGTACCTCCCTAACAAGCTGGACAGAATCAGCTCAATTATTAAAGAGGAGCGAGAGATGGGGAAAACACGCAGACACAGACGTGTACACACACACATGCACGCACAAAAGCCTCTCTCTGTGTCTGGCACACAACACATACATATCATCACAGACACACACACACACACACGCGCACACACACACACACACACACACACACACACACACACACACACACACATATCTGCAGATCATCATACTTTGCACATGCACAATGTTATGTTTCTTAGAGTTTTTTTTTAAAAGATGTGCATGAGTATACATGTGTCTGGGTATGTGTGTTTTAAAACAGTGAGTCAGAGGATAAGCAGAGACTTGTTAGTGATTCTCCTCAACACGCACCCCCTCCTCACCCCCCACTACCCAATTTGGCTTCAGCAGCGTCTCAACGTTCCACCAGCGTGGCTTCAATGTCGTCCCATCAATATGAACAGATAATCAGAGCACTAAGGGGTCTGTCTATAAATCCCTGCCGTGAATATAGTTTTCACCCTCTTCCCTTCCTTTCTTCTCTATCCTTCTTCTCTATCTTCCTCCTCCCTCCTCCTCCTCCTCTTCCTCTCTCTTGCCCGTTCCACCCTTGTTTCTAGTTCTCTTTCTTCTTTCCCTTTTCCCTCCTTCTCTGAGGAAGTGTATGCCCCCAAGGGACGAAAAGATTCGCTACCTTCCAAGAGAGAAGAGACTGTGAGCGTCTGTGTGTGTGTGTCTATGTGTGAATGTGTGTCCTCCACATATGTGCGTGCCAGGATGATAGTGTGTGTGTGCGTGAGAGTGAGAACACACACTTCCTGAGACGGAAAGGGAGACGGCAGAGAGAGGGGAGAGAGAGAGAGAGGCAGGGGATGAGCAAGTGAAGAGCAAGTGAGAGACTGAAAGCAGGAGGCTGTGGAGGGGGAGGAGAGAGAAAGAGATAAGAGAGAAAGACAGAGACTAGTCGGGGAGAAGGGGGAAGATGGATGAATGCACTGCGCACCAAGTGTGTATGTGTGTTTGTGTGTGTGAGACAGAGAGAGAGAGAGAGAGAGAGATGGTAAAGAGATGCAGGTAGACAGAGAGGGACGGAAGGGTTTCTTATCCTCTCAGCAGAAGTCATAATTTCTTAGAGCGTGCACAGATGTGTATGTGTGTGTGTGTTTTATCGTGCGCATGCCTCATTGTGTTTGTGTCTGAAAGTGTTACCTCGCTCAGGCTTGAGGCCAAGATCCAGAGAGAGGTACAGTGGTGTAGCGCTGGTGTGTAGTGTGAGGAGTATGTGTGTGTGTGTGTGCTTTCTGAAAAATGTGTATGTTGAGGCTGTGGCTGATGAGCTGTCAGTACCTACAGTTGGAATGTTCACAAGGCGGCCATTGTTGTTCAAACAGCCAGCAGCCTTCTCCTTGGCAACGGGCGCTGCAGCAGCGTCTCCCACAGCAACTGTGGAACAGGAGTATGGAGGGAGGAGGAGGAGTCAGGAAGTCAGGGCCGCAGCACGGAGGCCTCTCTCCAAAACACTGGCCTCAAGGTCTGAGTGTGTGTCGGGGTCCAAGCATCTGGTTTGTGTGTCCCTCTGTGTGTGAGGTAGATATGCGTGACTGTTTTCACGTGTGTCGGTATGTGTGACTTTTAAGTGTGGGTTCTCATCAGCATCAGTGTGTAGAGTGTATCTTTATTTGTGTGTCAGCTCAGTGTGTGTGTGTGTGTTTGTGTGTGTTTGCGCACCTGTGTGAACTGTAAGTGGGAGTGTTTCTGTGTTTGCACCTAAGTGGTTGGTTTCATCTTCCTGTATTTGCATGTGTTTGTGTGTGTGTTTTTTCCAGACATATCCCTGTGTATGTGTGTCCTTGTTCGTGTGTTTTAATGCGTGCGCACATGTGCACACTCCTCGCTGTTCCCAGCTGGCGCAGTTGGTCACATGACCCGAATGAGGGGCGGCCATCAGCAGCGCCAGTAAACTGCCTGCAGGAGAGTGAGAGAGAGAGCGAGAGTGTCAGGCTGAGTTGAAGATGAGGAAGGGGGTGTTGGGGAGTGGGAGCTGTGTGTTGTGGGAGAGAAACTAGGGGCAGGAGGTGGGTGGTGGTGGTGGTGCGAGAGTGAGGGGTACTAGGGAGATGAGAGAAGGAACAGTGAGGAAGAGGAGTGAGGAGGGGGTAAGGAAGGAAGGGGTAATACAGTCCTGCTCGTCTTAAAATAACTACAGCATGTAGGTTCCTGCAGAAACAACAGGAGAGAGACAGGCAGACAGTGAGACAGTCAAGTGGGGGGGGGGTCCTGGTTTTGTGTTGTCTACTGTTTGGAGCTACTTCTCCAATCCCCTGTGTGCATCTTTGGCTGAGCTGCCACTGTATCTGCTCTGTGTGAAGTCTGTTTACGTTAGATGTGTTTCTGTCTGTCTGAATGTCTGTCTGCCTTTTTGTTTGTCTGCACATATGGTTTATGTGTTGGTCTCTGTTCATTGATATGCTTTGTGTGCATCTTCAGTGTGTGTGTGAGCGCACGCATGCGCTTACTCTTGGCAGGAGATGCAGCGCACGCACTGATGATGGAGATCATTAGGAATTTCCTGCAGCTGGGAAGGTGGTTGTGGAGGGGGCGGGGCAGAAGGACGGGTGGGATGTGAGTGGGTGAGAAAGAGAGGAGAGGTCAGAGTGAAAGAGTGTGTGGGTGGAGGGGGTGAGGGTCTGTATGTAAAGTGTGCTCCTCGGACTGTCTCTGTTTGACTGACATGTGTGGATGGAGCTGCAGCTCACCAGAGTCCAGCTCTGTTCTGAAGGGAAGTTGATGGTAATTTGTGTGCGGGTGTGTCGGCGATCCATGCGTAACACTCCTCACCCACTTTGGCACACTTACCAGCACCTCAAGCTCTCAGACAACCCAGGTCTGTTGATCAGAAGAGTTTGCATATGGTTAAAGCTTAGCTGCTCACTGTTTTTGCCTGTTGGGCTGCAGTGCACTGCAGTTCAGGCAGGACCTTATAACTTGAATTTTAATGTTTTGTTTATTTAGTTGAATTAAAACTTTGGAGACATTGGCTAAACTAATAAAGATTCAATACTGAAAACTTTTTCTGAACAAAAAAAAAAAGCACCTATTAAATCCAAATGCCAACCAATTATTTTAAGCTGTCTAAGTTCTGAGTAGGTTTAGCTCATGTTAGATGAGGATATTCTTATGTATTATAACACGGCTTAAAATGAACAAAGTTAAGTCTTCTTTCAGACTAATGGAAACAAAATGCTCAAATACACACTTGGTACTTTTACTCTTCCAGACTTTCTCTACTGGGCATTTATGCAAATTAGTGCATATTTAACAAGATAATACCTCATTAACATAAGTTAACATAAAATTTCATAAACTTGTATTGTCTCACTATAAGGAATTGACTGATAAGAGTTTCATGGTGACATACTACTACTACTTCAAGTTTTTGCCTGTAAATAACATTTTTATTGGAAAGTAGTAACAATTTGTAGCTTTAAAGGCTCTCATACTCTGAGCCAGAACTCTCCACTCTACATATACCAGACTCTTCAGTTTTATTCCTATCTATATTCTGAAGAGAGATTTGTTCCTATATCACTCAAAGGCTGATTTATAGTATAATGTAATTGTAATCTTTTTCCTTTTTCTGGTTGTGAACAGCATTTTATGATTTATAAAATGCTAAAAAGATATTTACTTTGAATCTGCAGATAAACATTATAATGTGCCAACAAAATGTAACAAGAATTGTGAACCTGGCTTTATCCGGTGTTCAGTTTTCTCATCTGGAAATGTAGGCAGATTAGTTCATATTTAGATAGATAATGCCTTATTTGCATATTTAAACCTCAAACTTCAGCAAAACTTGCAATATTTACAAAAATGTCTTAATGTAAGCAATCAACTGGGGAATAACGGTTAGTTAAATTTTACTCTATTTACCTGTATTGTCTTTTCTTCAAGTGTATGCAATGTCATGCAATGCTACTACATACTACTAACACTACAGTATAGATATGTAATGCGCAAAGGTGAAGGGACAAAGCCAGTCAACAAGTTGTTTGGTCAGTGTTTTCTGTGCATTCATTCAAAAACAGTGGATAACTACATTATAATCTGTATATCAAAACAAACACAAAGTGTAAAGCTTTCCATCTATAAAGGCTTAAATCATGATCAAGTACTCAAATATGAGTAATATCAGCTTTGCATTCACCTATAGCACAGGGGTAGACATGACCAAAAACTGCCCTCTGTCATGTCTACTACATGATTAGAAAGTATGATAATTAGAAACTATGTTACTATAATTTTTCTCATGTTTCTGTTCACTGATGTGTTCCGTAGAAGGATTTCATTGTTGCGTGTATGTTTGTGGGAGCCGAAGGTTTGGGGTTGCATCAGGGCTGAGGTGACGGAGTGTCAAGAGGCTGACGGTATAGTGGAGTTGTTGCACGGTGTCACTCAGCCTCTGCGGACCCCTTGACCCACTTCCCCCTCCCCACCTCTCCTGCTTCTCTCCTGGCCTAGCATACACTTTTTCCATCTTGCTCCCTCTCTCTCTCTGTTTCATCCCCCCTTCTTCTTATCTGTCTAAACCTCTCGGTGGAGCCACCTCCTCCCCTCACCACCTCACTTTCTCTCTCTCTCTCTCTCTCTCTCTCTCTCTCTCTCTCCTCTATGCCCCCCCCACTTCCATCCCCCCCTCCCTTACACCCCCCCCATGCTGTTTCAGTGCTGCTGCCTGTCTCTTAGCAACAACTGCACACCCGTTAGAGCTCAGTGAGTGCTTTTACAAACACACCCAGGAAGACACACTTATACACGAGCACATTCGTGCATGCGCGCACAAACACAACCATACACACTGGGTCTAGTTCCTCAATGAGGGTTTCTGCTGGCAGGCCTGTGAGTCTGCAAGCCTTTGTGGCAGTGAGATAGATGGGAACAGAATAGATATGCTTTACAGCTACCATGTACAGAGTCATTGCGCCTCTTACACTACGCTCGACAGGCCAGTGGCCCAAACTGGAAATTGAGAGGTTCAAGTCTCTCTCTGTGGCATGTCGTTTCCTTTCCTGTGAACGCACAATTAGACCTAAAAGTTTTCAGAGGCGGAAAAAACATGTACAAGATGAAAACTGTTCAAACAATATAATTCATATGAGAGCTGCTCTTTGTGAAACAGATTCAACAGATCATCATGTGGGAGCAGCGCGCACCCTTGGCTGTTTTCACAGAGACAATACTACGCCACTGTGTGTTCCAAAGCCCCAGAGCCATTCACAGCAAAATGCACCAAAACGCATTCGCTACGTATGACGGTGATTACATTGGAATGGCGGCTGATGGATGCCAGGAGTGTTTGCTTAAAACAATGAATCACAGTGGGAGCATTTGATTGGCTGGCATCTAAACCCTGTCAGAAACCCCCCCGCAGAGCACAGTAGAGGGATATTTGCATGTTTGTCTTTGTTTAGTGTGCGATCGTGCATGAGTTCACATGTGTGCGTGATATGTCTGTCTTTAAGTGTAAATCGATGTGCGAGTGTGTGGGAGGATAAAGCTGTGGGGGCATGTTTTGCATGTGCATTTGTGTGCTGGCGTGTGTCGCCGTGCACGTGCGCCTCTGAGTGACAGTGCGTGCATGTGTGTGTAACAAGCACATGTGACGCAATGTTTAATTAAAGCATGTGCTCTTCTCGTTCTCTCACACACTGGTCAGATGAAGCCTTAATTAATGAGTGCTGTTAATTAGACTATAAAGAAAGTGAGAATGAAAATTGGTGTGTGTGTGTGGGGGGGGGCACTGGGAATGAGAGGGTGTGGTTGAGCGGGTTAAAGAAAGTATGTTTAACATGTTTGTGTTCATCTCCATGTTCGTCTGTCCCAGTTGTGTCATTCCTCAGAGCAGCAGAACACTGAGGTTGCTCTGCTCCATGTGTGCAGCCGCAAACTCTGCTACAGCAAAACTCTCCCACTTCTTTTCCTCTTCTTCCTCTACTCTTTTGTCTTTCTCTCGCCTCCTCACCAACTTTTTCTCTCATTTTGCCAAAAAAATCTGTCTGCCTGTCTCTCCCCTGCCACTGACTCAATCATATCGTTCACCTTCCTGTTCTTCTTTCTCGCCCTTTTCATATGTTCTCATCCATTCACTCTCTCATTCTAATGTCTCACACCCCCTCCCCATCCCCGCCTTTCTCTTGCTCTTTCTCTCTCTCTCTGGCTCTCTGTCCTTCACCCTCCCTCCTAATCACAGCCATATGTTGGAGAGGGAGGCAGGGAGATCTGACGATGGACATAATTGTGTTGAACGTAGACTGTGTGGTACAGTGTTGGACTCAGCTGTGTGCGTATGTATAAATTAAGTTTGCAAATGTTGCGTTTACTTGAGTTTGAATGCAGTCACGTGTGAGTCTCACACCACATGTGGTTGAGATTTCACAGTACTTCTGTCTGCACTTCTCCCATGCTTTGGGTTTCAATAATCCCTCCATCGCTCCTGTCTTTCTGTCACCTTCATCTCTCCATCCTCTTAACGCCTCTCCATTCACCACCTCTCTGCTTCCCCCTGGTGGCTGTGATTATTCACACATTCACATTCTTGTTGCACCCTCAGAGTCTAGAGCTTTGTAATGCATTTGGAATAGTTTTGGTGAAACGTGGCATGAACAGTGACAATGTGTGTTTGTGCTTTGCGACATGATTCAACTGTTGAATTTATTTATTTTTTAACAACATATATATCATCTCATTCAACTATTGCATATGCGGCAAAAACATTGTCATGTATTGATGATCAGCTGTTTATGTAGAAATCCATATGAAGTATTTAGACTGGCTTAAATGTGTACCCACACTCTGCTGGAATACATCAAAATGAAACACTAACTACAATTAGACTTTAAAAATTTATACTGCAAGTCATCCTCCAAAATAATTGCATGAGATAGTGCAGCCCTCACCAAAATACTGATTCTAGTCTGGCCTGGTGCATGTTGTGACATCATGTACTAATCTCTTTTCTCTTGTTCCTTCTGCTCCACCCTCCTCCTTTCTTTTTCCCTTTTCCCACTCTGCATTTTCCTCTACCTTCTTCAACTCGTTGTCCCTTCCCCTTGTCTGTATCTCTATCTTTCTTTCTCTCACTCCAGCAACCATGGGCAAAAGACAGGAGCAGAGGGGAGAGGGAGAAGTATGTGAGCTCTCCACTGCAGTATTGATGACCCAATGATCCCCTGCAGAACAAAGCCAGTCAGGCAGACAGAGTGAGGCTCAACTCAGAATCAAAATCAGAATCAGCGCCACGATCGTTCGGTAAAAGCAGCAAATTGAACAGGATATGAATGGTAAATGTAATCTAATGTTGTAATGCTGCTGTGTGGGTGGCACAGTTAATAGAGGAGAGTGCATCACGGATTAGGTTTATGGCCCGTTGCCAAAAATGTTGACGATTCTATTTCACAATCACAATTACATCTCCGCAAATTTTGATACGTGTTCTATATTTTGTGCTTAACAGAACCCATTTTTTTTGGCTCATGGGGTTTGGATTATATTTTTTAAATTCAACAAGGAGATTTTAACATATTTATGAGCTTACTTTTCAGTTAATAATACTGTTTTCATATCTGTCTTTAGGTTTTTGAATCTTTTTGCCAGCTGTTAGAGGACGACAGTTACAAAGAAGAAATACTCATTTACATACATCTAAAAACATCCATCTTTTTCCTGCCTTAGTACCAACAAAACTGTCTACTGAATGAGTAGCTTATCAGATCACCTGCATTCAGGCCAAACTGGGTCTCCAGTGGGCTGTGGCGAGGCTCGGGCCGAGGAAAAGGGGTGTGTGTCTGGGCTTGAGGGAATCGAGGAGGCTGAGTTCTGGACCAGGGAGCTTGCGCTCCAGGGGGGGTTCCAGGATCCTTCTCATGATGGACTGGCGCTGGTGACCTCCGACCACATTCCCTCCTCCTCTCCTTCTGCCCTGGCCAACGGCCTCCATCTTCAGAGAAGGCTGGGGCACAGCAGTTGCCGGCGGAGGCAGACAGAGACTCACACTACTGCAGAGACACATACATTTGCAGAGACGTTCAGAAACATGCAAACACACATAGATCCAGATGTGCATGCGCAGGCTTTTTCTCATGCAAATATGGAGAACTGTGGACTCACGGATGTGAACTCACATACAGGTTCTATAGGGCCAGAACACTCCAAAACTCTCACACCAGAGGCCATACACTCACCCCAGCCCTTGTCTTTGGTGCTAGGCAATCACCCTGCCTCCACCAATCAGCTGGCAGCCCCGGTCAGAACTGCAGAGACAGAAGTGCCCTCAACGTATTGTCCAGTCCCCACTGGTCCAAACTCAAACACAGACTCCTCCCCACTTCCCATTGAGACAGAAAAGAAGTATGCACTCCGTAGCTCTGGACGTCCCCGCTTTCCCTGTCACCTGCGCAAATCCTCCCGCCTCCGCAGAAGCATAGAGGATGGAGAAAAAAGAGCAGGGAGGGAGAAGGGAGGAGAGGAGGATGAGGAAGTATTAGAAGAAAAGATCTGGAGGGTAAAAGAGGAGGAGGTGGCAGTTGGTGATAAAGAAGAGCATTCCTCTGTGGAGGCTGTTCTCCCTACAGTTACCAGTCACACAGACATTGCTCTTGCTCTAACTGTACCTAAACCTGTTCCTAAAGCTATACCTAAACCTGGGCCGAGACTTGGGTATAGACCTGGACCTAAATCCAGGTCTAGGCCCTCACCAAAACCTGTGCATAAAGCAGCACCTAAAAGCGTAATGAAACAGCGTCAGGCAGCCCAGGCTATCCATGATCACGCTACCCCTCATCTCTCATTTGGGAACACACCCACAATCCCTGCATCTCTGCTAACAATGAAGGAGGAACCTGTTGCAGAGATGAGGGTATGTCCTCCCAGTAATGGCAGACGTGGGCGTTTTGTTGGTGTAAGTTAATTTCTTAGTCAAATGTAACATCATATTGTTTGCTAATGAATGTTTAGTCCACTTTCTGTTGTAGCTGTTTTATGCTTGTCTCTACTTTACAGGTGAGGAAGATTGTCGTCAAGGTGGCACGCATTCCAGTCAGTCTTAGCCGCCGACAGAAGAGCTACAAAATTTCTAATTTGGAAACAGTTACAGGGACAGAGAAAAGTAATGATGGCAATGTGGAGGGCTCAGAGGCAGTCCGGGAGCCAACAGCACTCCTCCGAATGAAGAACAATGGAAAGAGTGTGATGGTGATGTTCCCTCCTGGAGAACTCCCTGTTATCCTCAAACGCAGGCGGGGACGACCACCTAAACAACCTCTGCCAGGAATACAGGGGGAGCCTCCAAATACTGGGAACCCTGGTGGTAATGGAGACCAGCCCAAGAAGCCCCGGAGGCGGCGACGGACTAAACTCCCTTTTCCATATCCATCCTATGTTAATGATACAAATGATGTGAAAACTGAATATGGGGATGTTCTCTCCAAACTGGCTTTTTTAAACCGCCAGCCGCCTGCCACTGGCCGCTGCTCCCCACCTCGCTGCTGGACACCTAGTGAGCCAGAAAGCTTTCATGCCCCCTCGGAAAACCCTGGAATATCCACCCTGCTGCACCGGCTCACCGGATTTAGACGCCCGCGGGGTGGCAGGGGAGGAGGCGTTGGACGAGGAGGAGGAGCAGCAGGGGGGATCGGGGGCAGAGAATGCAATAAGAGCACCTTCAGTGACTTCTTTGAATCTATTGGAAAAAAGCGGAAACTGAGCCCCCTGTCTGAGCATGGATTACCTAGGAAAAGAGGAAAGGGTGTGGGTGGAGGTGGGGTGGGTAGAGGAGGTGGTGTGGTCAGGAACAGTGCCTGGGGGCGAGAAAATAGTCAGAAGGAGACGGATGAGAAAAAATGGTGCATTTAAAGGGGGTGGGATGTCCATGGGGCAGGACTGGCCTAATGGGGCAGGTAGCTGGGGTGAAGAGGGACCTATGGATAAAGAGAAAGGCTTGGGTGGGTATCAGCTCTGTGGCTCTTCAAGGGGGGGCTTCTCCTCCTGTGAAGTTGGACGGGGAGGTGCCTATAGCAGCCCGGGAGGGAGCAGAGTAGTTGGGGCAGCTGGGGAGGACTCACAAGGCCTCTTTGCTGGTTATTTCCGATCATTGCTCGACTCTGATGATTCTTCAGACCTGCTGGACATCTCCTCCACACAGTCAGACCCACGCAAAGCTTCATCCACTCCTGGATTTGAGCCATCCAGCCCAGCTACCAGTCACAGCTGGTCTACTGCTTTCTCTAAGTGGAGCACTAAGGGTGCAAATTCTGGGGCGGAGGGTTCAGCCCAGACACATGGCTCCTCAACCAGGCCTCCATATAACTACGGGAACCTGGCCCAAACATCCCCCACCACTTCTGCCTATCCTAAATCCACTCCTCCATCTCTCTCGCACTCCCCTAGCTCCCTCCATCCCACCTCTTATGGCCACTACTCTTCTGGCTACTCCTGCTCCTCTCCTGTGGTGCCACAGAGGTCCTCAGACTGCAGCTGGTCTAATAACAACAGTGGTAAAACCAACCCTGTCAGTCAAATGGGTTATTCCAGCTATCAAGCCACGGCCAAGCGGGGCTACAGTGGATATCCAACAGCAAGTCATTCCTCTGTGATGCGGGGGGACTCGACAGGGCCAACATCACCTGGAGGAGGATACATGTCTGTGGCCAAAAGTAGCCCCTTCAGCTCCTCCTCACTAGAGGGGTACAAACAATACAACGCAAATCAGTGGACCTTTAGGTAAATCACTTGTACAAGTCTGGTGTTATTAAAAGAAATACTACACTAACTAATAGAAGTAATTCTTGAATTGTCACACAAACATTTGAATTGGTCTGAAAGGAATTTAAATGTAAATGCATGTAACTAAATATTTTCTTTCACCAAAACAAATAAACAAGTGCAAATGAATATAGGCCTCATCATATCTGATTACATTTCTCATTATAAATGTTTTGCTCGAGCACACAATTTTTAATATCACCATGTCCTCTTTGTGAAAATTACAAGTTGTCATTGTAGCCTATTACTGATTTGTTAGACCACAACAAAGAGCAGTGGAAACTCTTTTGCGCAAATAATGCTTAGGTGGTTTTTGTTGTATAATATATTTTGGTATTTTTTATATTTTTTCAGACAAGGTTATGGTGGTTGGTCAACAGACAGCTTTGGGTCTCAATACCATGGCTATAATGAATATGGATCCAATGAGTCCAAAGACATCTTGGATATCTCAAACTACACCCCCCAGAAGGCCAAGCGACAACCCTTCCCTGAAAGTCTATCAGAATCCTCTTCTGACTCTTCACATCTTGGCTCTGCAGCTACTGCTAGTGTCCCTAGCTCCACATGTGGCACATACAAACAGCATGAGGCTGTTTCTGTCAGTGGAGAAGGGGGCCAATCAAGTCTGTCCAGTCTGGAGAAGTTGATGATGGACTGGCATGAGAGTGCCTCAGGACCTTCTTATAACTGGAGCCAGAATGTCCTCTTCCAGGGTGGGGGGACCAGCAAACCTGGCCGTGGTCGCAGGAAACGGACTGAACCACATTTAGAAAAAGAAGGAATTTCTGCTTTGCACTCTGATTCTCCATCCAGTCCCTCCCCAACGCCTACTCCTGGACCTAAGCGGGGAGGGGTTGGAGGACGGGGCAGAGGGTCAAGGGGAGGCAGAGGAGGTCTGTCTCCCTGCCAGAGGGAGAGGCCAGCAGGGTCCAAAGGCAGGGGCAAGGCTGCCTCTACATCAGGAGTGGGATCAGTAGTGTCTGCTGTAGGTCCAGAGGGGTCTGGGCTATTTCAGGAAGGGCTGGATTATTACAGCGGAGACAGTAGCAGCCTCTCTCCCTTGGCTACTCCTAATCCTGCACCACCTTCCAGCTACCTCCAGGACCCCTGTGAGTACCCCTCCCCTTATTCTGCCCACCCCTCCACACCATCATCTGAGGAGCGTTATCCAGCCTTATACCCTGGAGAGTCCTCCTCTTCCCTCTCACCCAGTGTCTCCTCTCCTCCTTATCCACCCAAGCCTACCCCTCCTCCTCACCAGTCTTACCACCTTGTCCCCTCCAGGACCTTCTCCCCATCTTGCTCTCCCTCACCGCGGTTACACACCCCACTGTGGCACTGCACTCAGTCCCTCACATCGCCCCCCTCCGAAAGACCCACAGTTTTCACAGTACGACTCCCCGAGCTACTGCAGCTCCCCCTACTGGTACGGACAGGCATCGCACAGCGGCAGCCCCAGCCCACACACACACTCAAATACAGCCGTGCACGCACATAGCAACCCGCACACGAGTCCTCATGGAAGTACACCTGGTAATTCACTCTCTAGCCCAAATGCAACCACACACACACATTTGACTCCAACTCCCCATGATGCACATCATTCTAACTCACAGCCCCACCTGAGCTCACACACTAACACACATCCAACATCACACCTACAGAGCAGCCCTCTCTCCCACTCCAGCAATCAGCCCCATCACAACGCACACACCAACCTCAACACCCACCTCCCCTCACATACACACTCTAACCCCAGCCCTGGCCTCCATTCCCACGCAACACCTATGCTGTATGAGGAGCGCAGCCCTCCCTCTGCCATTACCCCACACAAGCGGGATATGACCCCCCACGCCATGAGCACGGGCCATCGACAGGGTCCCTTGCCTCACTCCCCATACCCCAAACCTCCCCTGGACTCCTCGCCCCATCAGGAGGACACTAGTGGCTACTCTGTTCCCCAACAATCCTACCAAGGCATGGGACATCGCTACCCCTCCCAAGCGGCTCAGGGTAGTGGGGTGCTGTGCCAGCTCCTGGACCCAGCCGGTGATGACAGCTTCAGCGTCACAAGCCTGTAACAGCAGGTGAGTGTTTGATTCTCAAGAACAACTTACACATGGAAAAGAGTGCAGTGAAAGAAATTACATCACAAATAAATCAATCCATCAACTGTAAAGTAATTAATATTACATAATATTTACATGGTTGATGAAGCACAAGTGTTATTCTTGGGTTTTTTTCTGTAATTAATTTCATATCTGAAATGTATCTCAAACACAAACCATAATGGCAGCTGAATAGAATTTCTTTGCAGAGCAACATTAACAGTATTTTTATTCAATGATAAATGGAACAGGTCACCTTTTAGTAGTAACCAATCAAAAACATAATAAGCCTAGTGCAAAGCTTATATCTGTGTGCACGAGCCAATTGAATCCAAGTAAGTTTTACAGTGAAAGAATCTACTTTTAATCTGTTTGTGAGCTAAAGGCGAGGGAGCATAAATAATAAAATTGTTTCATTTTGGGGGTTTTATCCAAGAAACAAAATAGTAAAAAATAAATAAATAAAGCACTGAAAATGTGTAGGACACTGTCTCCACCAAGCATGCAAAACCAAGTTTCACTGTTCTTCCCTAGTAAACGATGCCAAGGAAATGGGCCCACGGTTACATCTAATTTTTGAGCCCTGCTCTGCACATGTTCTCTAGGTCCATATTTGCACTTATTTTTTGTCAATTTATTGGAGGTTACATGCGAATTTGAATGTGCTTTTCTGCAGTTTGTATTGTAAAACCTGTCTAGGCTGTCAAACGCCATATAATAACTCTGCAGGCTGAAATGCAAAACTTCATTTTTGATAAAAATACCCACAGCAAAGCTGACACCAAAATGATAAAATATGCTCTCACTGGCAGCACAGTCATTGTACATGGAACTGTTAAAAATAGCCTAAAAATGTTTAAAAATGTGTAAAATATATGTCAAAAACATTATTGTCTCATATTACTCTTATTTTCTCTTTTCATCTCTTTGTCTCTCCCTCTCTCTGTTTTCCTTTCAGGTGCATTCAATTCAAGCTTTTACAGATTATGCAAACATTTTTTTTTTCTTTAAGGGGACTTCTTTGTGAGAGACTGTGAAATGAAGGGTGAGAATTTAGCTGCCAGCTTTGGACAGTTAAAGCTTTAATTCTCCAGCACTGACAATCAAGATCAACTCACATACTCGAGCATGCACATACACAAATGCAAGCAATACGTAACTGAACCAAAGGCCACATAACACA